>JAVJIF010022471.1:0-15887 GCA_038442645.1 Agave tequilana
TACTCAAAACACTTGATTTTTGCTTTATAGATATTTGAAATAATATAAATTAACTTCAACTGAGTGAATCTTATATTCAAATGTCGGATGTTTGAATTTGAGTGGGAAGAATTCTGGCTCAAATTCTTTTGGAAGGATTATATATATATATATATATATATATATATATATATATATATATATATATATATATATACACTTGTGTTCTTCTAAAAGGATTTAAGCCCGAATCCTTCCCACTCAAATACAACCTTCTGACATTCGAACACAAGATCCACTTCATTGAAGTTGATCTATATTATTTCAAGTATCTATAAACCAAAAATCAAGCGTTTTGAGTACTTTTTGCCCGTCCATCAAGCGGCGCAAAATGGACGATTGAAAGTAGTAAGTTAGTTAGATCTATATCTTTAGACATACAAATTCTCGATCCAGCCATTTGATTATGATCTAAACATTTAAAAAAAAAACCTACAAACCAATTTTTTGTTTGGTTCCAAATGTTCTACACCGTTAAACTAACCAACTCACTATTTAGGCCGTCCGTTTTTTTCATACTTGATGCATGGACAAAAAGTATTCAAAACACTTGATTTTTGATTTATAGATACTTGAAATAATATAAATCAACTTCAACGGAGTGAATTTTGTGTTCGAATGTCGGAGGGTTGTATTTGAGTGGGAAAGATTCAGCCTCAAATCCTTCTGAAAGGACATAAGTCTCTATATATATATGTGTGTGTGGAATGTTTTTATACACTTGGGGTGTAAAATAAGAGTTTACACCTACTGATTAAAATATATCGCATGTCACTCATATCCATGATCCAAACCGTTGATTATCATTTACATGTTCCAAAACACATATGGGTCAAATTTCATGTGCATTGAAACTTTCTAGATAATGAGATGAAGAAGCTAGAAAGTTTCAATGCACATGAATTTTAATCCATATGAGTTTTAAAACATGTAAATGATAATCACAGGTTGGATCATGGATATGATTGACATACTGATGAGGAAAGCGAACGGTCTAGATTTGACAGATTTAAGATTTTAGTAGATTTCAAATTTTAGTAGATTTGGTCAAGATTTAGATTTAGTTGAGTTTATTTGAATAGATTTGATTGGGATTTGATGTTATCAATAATTGCACGTATAGTGCACATATTGTAGAGTATATATAGTCATGTAGTGGACTTTGAAATTTAACTATTATTATTATGAAAATTTTGATAAGCTATTTACTTTGGTATTGGTTTCGGATCCCCTTGGATTGAATCATACGCGGTGAAGCCAAGATCTGCGCTGCGATCCGTGATCATATGCAACTCCCAAATTCATTGTTCTTCTCCAATTCCACCACAAACTCTAAATCACCCTTCGTCCCACACTAATTTGGTATCAGAGCCAAAGCTCATGAATTCAACCAAAAAAGAGAAAAAAATCAAAAAAATCACAGAAGGCACTATTCACTGTCTTTCTCCTCTCTCCCTCGTCCTCGACCAACGACGACAGTAACCAGCCCTCACTCCTACCCATCAGATCCGGCTTCACCCCCCTCCATCTTCAACCTCATCTTTCTCCTCCATGGAGCCCTAGCCTCGCCGCCTTCCTCCACCTTCGACGACTTCACCGGAGTTCTCCCGCCTTCTTCGTCAACTTCATCTACTCCGTTCTCACCATCGTCGACACCATCTCATGCAACATCCATCATCGTCGTTGTCTTCATCTTCCCCAACCGCATCTGCCTGTGAATACCACCGCCGAAGTCGCCAACGACATCAAGATCCACCCCCGACTTCACCGCCGTCTTCCAACACCTCTCCAGACCAGCACGATCACCGCAACACCTCCTCCAAGCACACAGATCCAGCCAACATTACCTCGTCCTCCTCCAAGCGCACATATCCAGACGATGGAGACGACAAATCCTCTCTCCAACGACCTTGCCGACCTCAACGCACCTCTACAACACGCCGACAAGCATCCAACAGCCACCGTGACACTCAGATCTGCTCGCCAACATTTTCGACGCCCCCGTCGTTCCCCGTCGAGCTTACCATCCCCTTCCGCAACGTCGTCGACCTTCCTCCACCGTCGGGTTCCTCTGTAGCTGTCGATCTTCCATCATCCTTGTCGCCGATGACTGCATCCACAATCACACCTCGCCGACAACTTCAAAGCCCGCTCAGCTCCTCCGTTCATCATCATATCCCTCGTCTTCACCAATTGACGCCGCCAGACTTCTTCAACCACACCCCCGCCCTCACCGTCGATGCCTTCGTCCACTCACTGATCCTCAGACCATACTGCCGACGCCGACAACCCCCGATCTCGCCGCCAAAGTTGACATAGCCGCCGCCCAAATTTGCCGCCACTTGTGGGTTTCCAAACCCTAGCTTCGATCAGGATAAAGCAAGAGGAGAAAGTGGGATGCAGGTTTAAGGTTTCAAACCTGTTCCAAATAAACCCGAGTCGAATCATATCGGGTTTAAGTTGGACCTATTACAATTCTGGTTTGGGCCAACATTGTGTCAACCCGAATCTAACCCGTTCTCTTGAGTTAACCCAGGCCGTCTCACTAGAATCAGGTCGGCCCGATCGAACCAGACCAGGTTTTGACCCAGACTGCTGAGCCAGGTGACTCACTGAGTCAGATCCGAGTTAACTCAACTGAGTTAACTCAGTTGACAGTAGAAATACATTTTCGGAGTTCGTTTCACGCCTGTTCGGAGTCCGATTCGAGTTCTGTCTGAAGCGTTGGGTTCGTGACTGAGCTCCTGAGCCACCGAAGAGATTTCATAGCATTTGATCAGCAGATCCAATCTCCACAAATCCATTTATGGTGCTGGTCATGTTCCTGCAGCAGAAAATCAGCGTTTCAGGCTACATTTACAGCCTGATTTGAGTCCAGTTCGAGCCCTTGAGATTCATGGGTAACCTCTGATCCTTATGCACTAAATTTTCTACATGATTTTTTACTTCTGCGGTAAATACATATACACTGAGGGTGATAAAAAGAAAGTGGAACGGAATATCTATGCGGCTATCCCGTATTTTTGGGATTCTCATTATGAGTATGAAAAGTGAGAAAACAATCTTGAAGAATTCTTCAGTTATTTCTCTCTGGCATCTGAGCAGAAGTATCACTGTGCCCAAATAAGGCTAGTGGGACAGGCTTATTGGTGGTGAAAAGACAGTCATATCGACTATCAGTGTTAGTTTGTCTTACGAGATCATCTCTGTAGTCTGTATGCTCCACCTTCTTTATGCATCTAAGGCAGACTATAATGTTTAGCAAGAGCCCGAGCTCGAGAGTCGATCATTTGCTGATATTTGGCCTTAGAGAGATATATCGTAAGTCAGGCTGCAAAGATTGACACAGATTCAGAGTTTCCAGTCCTTGTCGAATCAGAAGTTTCAGCTGAGCCAGAGCTAAAGCCAGAGCCAACAGTTGTTGATGAGCCCAAGCCAGACCAGAGATAAAATAGCTTCTTATAGAGACTTCAGCAGACCTCCCAGCGGAGCTTACCATGGAGCTAGTGTCATCTTTGCCAGTTGTGAGGGTTCAGTGTCCCTAAGATTGCCTAACTTGGATGATCGTTTGCAGATTTTTTTTTTTTTACAGAAGACTAAATCATATGAGATCAGGTTATTTATGATGTGAATTATAATTGATTCGATTTTTATCCGAGAGGATGTGCCTCTGCTTGCTACCTGTACATTACTCGAGCTATCATCCTTTAAAACAGGTGTGTCACGAAAATCAATTCCATCACCACCTTGATTCAGGCATAACGCATCGGTGATGATTTTTTGACCACCACCTTAGCCTGATTGAGGATTTGTGATGTGGCTCAACCTAGTTGTGCTTGCCTTTTTTTTACCGCTGCATTCACCGGAGATGAATGTTTTCAAGCCGGAGAGAATGATGGAAAAAGCGAAGGGTCCAGATTTGACAGATTTAGGATTTTAATTGATTTCACGTTTTAGTATATTTGATCAAGATTTAAGATTTAATTGAATTTATTTGGGTAGATTTGATTAAAATTTGATTAAGATTTAATGTTATCAATAATTGCATGTAGTGCACGTAGGGTCTGTTTGGTTGTCGTAACTGGCCGTGATTCGTAGTTGTAATTGGTAAAGTCTTTTACAATTGAAAATGAGTTACATGTATGTAAATTTTACGGTGTTTGGTTGGTAATATAAAATTGTAAAGTGGGAAAGTGTATTGTACTTTACGGTGTTTGGTTGTCGTAATGTATAAGTCGTAAGTGAAAAATTGACCACAAAATTAACTATTTGGTGATTTTAAAAGTTTTTATACTGCAAATAAATATTAAAAAAGTTAAATATTAAAATTTTTTAATATTAATATAAAAAAATATTACAAATTTGTATGACCACAAATTAACTGTAACTGGGCTGTAAGTAAGTGGTAACTGGGTTGCAAGTGAGTGTTAGTTGAGTTACGTAAGTCTTTTACGAATTACGGTCCAAACAAACACTGTAATTGTAGCTGGGTAGCAAGTCATTTACGAATTACGGAGTTTTACCGCGAAACAAACGATCCCGTATTGTAGGCTATATATAGCCATGTAATAGACTTTGAGATTTAACTATTATTATTATGAAATTTTTAATAAGCTATTTGCTTTTGGCATTGATTTTGATCTCATGGATTGAATTATAGGTGGTGAAGCCAAAATTCGAATTGCGATCCGCGATCATAGCTTTTCTTTCTTCTCTTGTTCTTTCTCAATTCCACAAACTCTAAATCTATCATCCATCCCACATCACATACGGTGTATTTTAATAGGTGGTGTAAACTCTTATGTTACAACCTAGGTGTATTAAACCTTTCCCCTATATATGAAAACAGAGGTAATGCCTAAAGGCGCAGTTATCGAGGCTATTGTAGAAAAAGCCACAAAGATGGAGTAAACCTCCCGATACAATTCTACAGCAATAAAATTAACCATGCATAATCAAACAAAAAGACCAGCTTTTATATAACTCAGAACAGGCCACCACACCTCTTTCTTTTTGCACTCCTTGTAATCATCAAACTGCTGCTGGCATTTGCTCTTTTCCTGATTAGCTTCTAGGCCTGCATAATTTGAATCAAAATTAGAAAGGATAAACTGGACAGGGATAAAAGAGACACACCAGTCGTTTCATTATTGACTTTTATAATTCAAGAACAATGTGTTATTGGTACCTATGAAAAGTATCATAACATACCAAAATAACAATCAGATTAAATAGGAAATATCACATTCTTGATCGCTGATATAAGTTGAAACCAGTCTGCTCATGCCAATCAGTAATCATCAAAAGTTGCCTATTGCTTCTAAAATATCCACCGCTTACCACCAACCTTTGCATGATTTGGTGGACTTGATGAAAGATGAGGTCAGGGGAGTCATCAAGGATGAACTGGCGGTGAGCACAACTGCAGGTAGGCCAAGGGACGTAGAGAAAATAATGTTATATTGGTCACTTGGGGAATCTCCACAAGAAATGGGCATTCAAAGATTATGCTGCAGCTGTTGGTAACAAACTTGTCTCAATGCTTCTGACTACTTCAGACTTCCAATACCTTATTATCTTTGTTTGTAAGAATATGTATGATTGACATGTCCAGAAGAGTCGAAAAGCGGAAGCTACACCAACAGATTAGATAAATGCAAGCTGTTCAGTTCCATTTGTTTAAAAAAAACATGTCCAATGTCAATAAACTCTAAATTAATTCCCACTAGGGTCTGGCTCAGCAGTAAAGGGATGGGATTGGCTCTTTATCACACACAAAAGTCTGAATTAGTTGAGATGTGAAAAAGAAAAAAGAAAAGCGGTCTAAATTAGTTGAGGCATACAATACACTATCATCACTGACTAAGTCCTGATGAGAACATCTGAGCCTTAACTTTTATTTGTATTTCAGTGTATTTCTTATTGTATTTACTTGTATTTTCTTTTGTATTTGCATGTATTTTAGTTGTGCGTGAGTGGTGGTAGTGGGTAGTTACTAGATTTTGTAGTGGGAAGTTATTCAGTTGTATGGTTTGTAATATATACTCTCAGTTGTAACTTGTTTGATTATGTATTGAAGGAAATTGAACTCTCTGCCTTTCTCTCTATGCCTGACCCTCTTTTGTCTCCTCTCCTCTTCCTGGATGAAACAAATGGAACTTCTACCTGTCTTTTATTGAGTTCTTCTTCCCCTCTCACTAATCCTTTGTGAAACAGTGGTGATGAATGAAATCTGAAAAAAAAATCCTTTGCCTGATTCTCTCTTCTATCTCCTCTAGCCTCTTCCCTCTTCTGATTTTTTTTTTCAATAGCGGCAGCAGTGAGGCTGCATCAGCAGTAGCAGCCAGCAGTACCAGCAGCAGCAGCAGCCTGCTGCAACATCGCAGCAGCATCAGCAACAGCCTGCATCAACAGCAGCAGCAGGCCAACAGCAACAGCAGTAGCAGCAGCCAGCGGCAGCAGCGCAGCAACAGTAACAGCAGCAGGAGCAGCGGCAACAGTAACAGCAGCTGCAGCAGCAGCGCAGCAGCAGCAGCAGAAGCAGCAACAGTAGAAGTGCAGCAGTAGGATCAACATCAGTGCAGCAACAGAAGTACCATCAGAGCAGCAGAAGTACCAGCAGAATAGCAACAGAAGCAGCAGCAGTACCAGTAGAAGAACAACAACGAAAGTAGTGCAGCAGCAACAGCAGCAGTACAACAACCGCAGCAGGACAACAGCACAACAACTGCAGCAGGACGACCCATCAGCCCTCTCCTTGACGCAAGACAGCCCACTATCCCTCTTCTCCGTGTAGAAGAGTCAGCAGTCACTCTCCAACGCAAGAATCGTTCTATTTAGGGAAGGCTTCACAGGCGATAAAGGTACAAGAAGAAATGTGAGGTTGTTTACCCGTGAGTTTTATTTTAAAGACATCTAATTATTTGTTGGGTTATGCATCAATTTTTATCTCTAAAATATTATCATCTTTTCCTGTTGTCCACTATGTGGTGAGATGTGTGATTTTGCAAATCTGATGGTTGCTTATTATTGATATTGAGATTAGAACTTGTCATGCATGAGATAGCTATTGTAATTAGATCTTACTGAGATTAGAAATGTTCAAAGCTAGCATGCAATACTTTGTAAAATCTATGTATTTGACATTGTTAGTTTTGAGTTACTTTCCTGCCGAAGATCGTTTTATTTGGTGAAACGTAGCAAGTTTGAGTATATCACTGATTCCCTACACGACACGCACGCGCCGTTTCACATCAAGTCCGCTTCTACTTTTCCTTATAAAGGGCACTTTATCCAACTCTAACTGGCATCAATTAAACCAAAACCCAAGCTTCACACTAACAATTAATGCTTTTAGATACTTCAGTAACCTAACCACTCAATGCTTACATGAGTCCGATTTTCTTCAATTAAGAAAGAAGGAGCTAAAGGTTGGCAGAAGGAACCACCGTCCACGCGAATATTTTCACTGGTCCATTGTGAAATTCATTCCATGCCAATATAACAAAGAAATAAAGAAAAAAGAAAAGGAAAAAAAGAAAAAAAATAGGAAAAAGATTCACTAATCTCATATTTCACATATATTTACCTCTATATACTAGTCAATAATGCATGCTAAGAAGAGTGTCAATAGATGTGTATACGGGCAGGGCGCGCGCCGCGGGGGGGGGGGGGGGGGGGGGGGTGGCAAGTATATCCACATACACATATGGAAATCCCGTAAAAGATTAGCTGACACATGATAATATGTAAAATATTATTTGTCATCTTGGTTGTAGATCTCCAAATATTTTGCACCATACACCATAAACAACTTCAATAAAGTCGTGTCCCTGATTTCTAAGAGACATAATTAATGACATTTTGCGCAGTTCACAGTCAAGATGAATTTTCAAAATTTCTTTCTATGCAATAAGTGTTATTTGCATATCACTTTTAATTTATTTACAAATAAGATTCTAGTATAAATATAAATAAATCAATCCTATGTTGAAGCATAGTTTTGTGATCTATGTGCAGCATCAAAGTTATGGTTTCCCTTACAAATAGATAAGGAATAAAAATTAGTATTTTCATCAATCCTCCCCCCACCCCCACCCGGAAAAAAAAAAGCAAGGAAAAAAAAGAAGGAAAAAAACAACAAAAGGGTGGGGAAGGGAAGTCAAATTCCTACCTTTTTTTTCAGTAAGCAAATTGGCAAAGACTGATAATGCGGTCTAACATTTACCCATAGCTAACAGTGTCAAATTTGAGCAGAGTTCAAAAGATCTCAAATTAAATTCCAAAAGGAGAAATTCAGGTATCAGAACTTTCATTAACAAAAGCAATTCCACCATGAAAAAAGTTATTTTGCCTGAAAAACTTTAATAATGAAGACTTAAATTCAAACCAATTCAACCACAAAACTTATCCTCACTGAAGAAACTCACCAATAAAGAATCAGTGTCACTTTGTCAGACCTTAAACTCTAACCTGGTTCGATAGGGAAGCAATTGCTGTGTTAAAACAACAACAAAATATATGCTGCCTAAGTTGCATCCCCACCTTGAAGGTCAAGCCAACGATGTAGTTAGGGCTATGTACTCCATAAAAGCCCATCTCTGGGTCTCATTAACTCAAACAAACCAGAACCCATGGAATTATTAAAAAACATCATGTCAGCTTAAGTTGGACCCTTAACGGAGTTTTGGCACAAAAGCTAGGACGCAATGACACAACAATTAAATATACAGATTTGAACCAAAATTAGATGCTTCCAAAATAAGCATCTAATCATGTAGCTTAACAACAATCAATATAACAATCTCAAAGCATGAAATTCACGAACTAGAGAATTTCTAAACCATGGAGCCTAATGCTCGCTCAAAGACTGAGTAAGCAGAATATAAAAACAAAGTTAAAAGTAAAAAGAACAATTAAGATAATAATAGTAATGGTCCTAACAACAACAACAACAATGATGATGATGATGATGACATAGACAAAACGAGAATCGAGGACAGATGAAATTGCTTGAAGTCAAGGTTGGAATGGGTTATGCCCAGAATGTTGGATTGATTTCAGACCATCTCTTTGCCAGCATAAAAAAGAGGCAATTTAGCTAACTGAGCTGCTTAGACAGGCCCCTCTACCCTTGCATAAAGGAGCAAGCTATTATTAGGGACTTTACTAGTACACTTTCTTTCTTGTCCCTTCCTGAACTCCCAGCAGGGCTAGGTAAACCCCAAGTGTTGGATTGTATCATTCTTGAATCCTACTTGCATAAGGAATGCATCAAAGTAACTGATAAGACATCTGAAACTTCGTATTTCTCCTCACAGTGGAAATCATATGCTGCTAAAAAAACTGTTCTAGAAACTCTCAAGGCACAAATTCAACTGCCATAGGGCTTGTTGTGACCCATCTGTCATAGTACCTTTTTTGCAGTCTGTTAGCAATTTTCTGGTAAAGGCTAAGTAGAATCATTCATCTCAACTTCATACGGACCTCTTTTACTTCTCATATCATGAAAGCTTCGGACAACTTGATTGCAGAAATTTCAATAAATTTAGCATTGTCATAGAAATCTAGATATTAGCATACCACTATCTCAAAACTTTCAAATAGCAACTTGTCAACAAGCAAAACTTCGGCTAGTTAAGATTAGGACATAATGTCATGTAGGCTCTAAGTTCTCATTTTGCATATAGAAAAAACATGTCATGCGCACTGATATTTAATATTACGTAAGATGTTTTTCAACTTTATCTCAAGATTCTCACAAAGCACTGGTTCCACTTCCATGCTCTTCTCATTATAAATAAATGATGACAGGACCAATACCTCCCATATTCCTTTCATTGTTGAAAATACGTGTGCGGAGCCAATTCTGAAGCATAATATTCATCTCGGTCCTTCACCAATAAACCACTTATACTATGAACGGAACTCTCCATCCAAGATCATAATCAGAATGTTGGAAGAAGAAGCCAGAGGAGAAAATTTAGGACAAGGAACAATAAGTTATATGATAAGCTTGCATGGCTCACATCTTCGGCAATGTATTTTAGATCATTTGTGAGTTGGATTATGTGCCTCTTGCCATTTGATTGTGGTGGGTATCTAGGATTCTATACTAGATTTGTCTGAGTTTAGATGAAACCTTGTTCGTGATTTTTTTTACATCAAAGTATCAATAGAATAAAATTGGAACAAAGGAAGAAAAATAAGAAAAGGATTATTATCTAAATACTTAATTTTAACTTTTAAAATTCTGTCAAAGTGTCCCTCTAGGCTCTTCCTCTAGAAAACCTGATGCGTGCTAGAGAAGATCTTCTCTTATTTAATTCATCAGGTATTTAAATAAGATCTTCTCTTATTAAACATTGTTCTTCTCCTCACTCACAGGTATTTAAGTAATGGGTGAGGAGAAGAACAATGTATAATAAGAGAAATTCAGCACTTAATTCACTGATTACTTTATTAAACCCGATGCATGTCAAGGTGTTCTTATAAAAACCTGTGAGTGAGGAGAAGAACAATGTATAATCAAGTAATCAGTGAATTTAAGAGTTGAATTTCTCTTATTGTCTATCTCTGCATCTTCCATTTCTCTCCTGTTCATCTGCTCTCGTCTACGCTTCAACCTGACCTCTCTCTTATGTATTCCATCCTCTTCTTACTTTCTCACCTTCCTTTTAAACTTCTACTTCGGTTTTCATTCTTAATCATATACCGTTTCCCCGTTCTTATTGTAGCCTCTTTTATTGCTTCTTTCTCTATTTTATCCTCCTCGTCCTCGTCCTGTTTGTTTCTCACTCAATTGTTCAATGTTCCTAATATTTTTGCTCTTTTTTTTTCTCTCCTTTCCTAAAACCTCAATCTTTATTTTATCTATTTCGTCTTATAATCCTTCATTATCTTTGTTCTCTCTTATGTTTCTTAAGATTTCTCCTGTCTACCAAGTGCTCTATTCTGCATAACCCACTAGCAACTATTGAAAACCGCATTGATCATGCATTATTATTAATCTGTGCTTTTACATTTTACATGCACAAGCTGATTCTTTTTAGACACTAACATGTATCCATATCCCTAGTAATATAGAGCAGAAGCTACGCTCCAATCATTCAGGAGCGACATTGAGTTAAGTACAATTTTTTTTAATATACAAACCTGATAACAAGATATACCCATCAACATCAGTTTTTTATGCAGGTGCCTCTACAGCATAATGGTAGCACCTCTTTATAGTACAAGAGGGTTAGAGGCAAAATTCCACGTGCATCAGGTTACAAGCTACTCTTTTTTTGGAAAAAAAGAGTAAATTGCATAAAACCTCTATGTACTATCAGAAATTTGGTCATTTACCCACTGAACTATGAAAATCATCATTTTACCGTTCGAGAGTAACTTGTGTTATTGATGAGAACATCACGCCAGTTGCCAGTTATTTTTTCATGTCTTAACTTATTTTGAGATGTTGTGTTTTGTCTATTTTGCTTTTAGTACCACATCGGTTATATCTGAGAAGTTCACTTTGTAAGAGCCTATATAAAGAGGCTCAACTCAATGAATAAGTAGACAATGAATAATTAAAAAAAAATTTCAGTTAAGTTCTCTTGAGAGTACTCTTGAGTTTTGGGTGCGAAGCCCGCGTAAGGGTGCGAAGCCCGCGTAAGGGGTGCGAAGCCCAAAGTTATCTGGTTCTTTTTCCAACCCTAATCTCTCTTTTCATTTTATTTCTTGTAAAACCCTAATTTTTTCCCTTTTATTTGTGTTCAAAGGTGATTGTGATCCTGTATTACATCAATTTGGTATCAAAGTTTTGGCCCCAATCCCCTTCGAATTTCTTCTCTTCCCCAAATCCTAAATCTAGATTTAGATCTACTTTGCAAAAAAATGAATATTGTTGCATCTAGATTTAGATTTACTTTGCAAAAAAAAAAAGAGGAAAACAGAAAAAAAAATAGAAAACAGAAGAAAAAAAAAGAAAAAAAAGATTATTGTTCACAGTGAACAATAATCGCCCTGATTACTGTTCATGTGAACAGTAACCACCCGATTATTGTTCATGCCCCGAAGCCCCAACATTCGTCCATTCTGAGCTCGTCTCAAGCCCGACTCGAGCCGTTTTCGAAGCAGCAGATTCGTTGAGAGCAACACTACACATCTACAGCCTTCATATTCTATTTCAAGCTTCGGTCATCTGTCATATTCAGCTCAGCAGATCAGCGTATCACAATTCAAAGCTTGTTTCTGCCCCGATTTGCGCTCGATTTGCGCCATTCTCGAGATAAACATCTTCCACTTCTTATCACCGATGTCCAGGAGTCTTGTAGGTGATTTCAGCTCTTCAATGTGAATATTTTTTCAAGGAATCTTAGAGAATTTTTGCGTTTGGGCGTAAACGACTCACCCCTCAGGTGATATCCTAACTTGACCTGAATCATTAACTGTTAGATTACTTACAACTACTATATGGATTGCTATAATTTGTTAATTGAAATGCTATTTGCTTCGATCTAGTGGTTGCATCAGCATTATAGTTTTTCATCATTTTAAGAATGCATTTTTCTTTACATTTAGAACTTAAAGTTTAAGATATTTTATTCGTTTAGTGCATACATTTAGTTTACTTGACTTTAGGGTTCTCCACTGCATCTGCTTGTTTACTTGAGCCATCATGACTAGTCAGCATTATAAGAAACCCCATTTAGACCAGCTACACAATCTCCATCAGGTCATATGTTCATTCATGATTACATTGTCATATTTAAGGACTTAACTCATCGTAGTGAAGTGAGAGAGCACCCTTCTGAGACTGCAACTAGGTTTGTTTGGAGTTTACGACCTAAAATAAAACGCGCCATGATTACTGGCCCCTATGACTTAGACATTATTGAAGAGGCCTTTGATGTTGCATTAAGGTTGGACTTGACTTTCAAAACGCTAGTCAATGCTAAGACCAGGTGTTCTAAATGTAAGAGATATGAACATTATGATTATCAGTGTCCTTCGGAGAGTCAATATGTTAGAATTATGTCTAGTGATGAAGTTGACGTCTCGAAGGTTATTGAGGAAGTACACGTTCCTTTCAAGACTGTTAGTATAATTGAAGACACAGCAGTTGGTGCCGACACACTGGTTATTGATGAAATTCACATATCTGATAGTGCCAGTGATGACGCGAATGAGATGGTTGAGCCTACTACATTGCATTTGTCAGTTGCATATATTGATGATATCACTAGGTCGATAGCAATTTGCAATGATGCCCATAAATTTGCCGTGTAACCGTATAGTACTTTGTAGGGATTTGCGGTTGATAATAAGGTGATGGTTATGAGTCGCTCTGAGGCTGTGAGAAAGTTGCACGTTTGGCGTAAAGATTTCGATAAGGCTCTAAACAAGATTGCTTCCATTGCTTACGAGTTGGATAGCCCATGAGATCCTAATATCAACTTCGTCTTCAACAGGGATGATGCGCCTTGGTCTACTCTTTATGCCTTGATCGAGCTGTCATCTTTCACAGCAGACCTGTCATGGAGACCAGCTCCACCTCCACCACCATGGTATCAACGTGACATACCAGTGATGTTGCCACGACCACCACCTTGACCCGATTGAGATGCTTCCTAAGGAGAGTCATCGCTCGACAGGGTCAAGTTTTTCCCACCCCGGGGGAATTCATAAGGACATCACGCCAGTTGCTAGTTGTCTTTTTATGTCTTAGCTTATTTTGAGATGTGTTTTGCATATTTTGCTTTTAGTACCACATCGGTTATATCTGAGAAGTTCACTTTGTAAGATCCTATATAAAGAGGCTCAACTCAATAAATAAGTAGACAATGAATAATTAAAAAATTCAGTTAAATTCTCTTGAGAATACTCTTGAGTTTTGAGTGCGAATCCTGTGGTGCAAGGGGTGTGAAGTCTAAAGTTATCTGGTTCTTTCTCCAACTCTAATCTTTCTTTTCATTTTATTTCTTAAAAAATCCTAGTTTTTCCTTATATTTGTATTCGAAGGTGATTGCGATCCTGTATTACATCAGTTATGTTTTTCATTCAAAAGGATCATGTAAGTATTACATGACACATTTAATCCCCTTAATTAATTTAGTGACTGATTTTTAAATTAAAATATTATTAATCTTAAGTTTTCTTCTAATTATCTACTTTTCAAGAAAACCTTAAGTAATTGAGATGATTGTAGAGAAGCCAAAGAGGAGAGGAGGATTGTGTTGGCATGATAATGGTGTTGGTGAAAAGGAGGAGGTGGAGAAGGACAGGGGTCCTAACTAGGGTTTGGGTTCAAATTGAGAAGGGATTTTGAGTTAGATGGTGGTGGTTGAGTAGGAGAAGGAGGTGATGAAGTGATGGGTTTAAGGAGGAGGAGGAGGAAGTGATTGTGGAAGAAGATATGGTGGTGGTGGGTTTGAGGAGGAGGCGGAGGAGATGGTGGTGGTGGGTTTGACGAGGAGGAGGTGGTGGATTTTTTTTAAAAAATTGAATTGGTTAATTCAATTAATGATTTTAAACATAGCTTCGACAATTAAAGATACAATTAAGATTAGTAGAAGTTAATAAGGTTGGGGTGAGGTTTTGACTTTTGAGGCCCCCCGCCACCCCCCCCCCCCCCCCCCCCCAAAAAAAAAAAAAAAAAAGGAAAACTTTAGCGGGGATAAAGTTATGATTTCACAGTTCATGAGAGTAAAGTCTCAAAACCCTGACAGTCTATGAGGATTTTCTGCAATTTACCCAAAAAAATTGTCTTTAACTTTAGATAAAGGCTAGATCCTAATTATGACCTATAATGGCACTAAACTAGCTATCCTCCCAACCTACTGCACCTGTAATAATTCAAGCATAAAATTGAAAATAGTATTACCATATTTACCTCTTGGTTAGGTTCTCGACCTCAGATCATAGATTAAAAACGGAATCAACCAACTCCACGAGCAAGAAATATCGAATCAAGTTCATGACATTACTTGAATATTGGTAAATACCTAGCAGAGTTTATAATTAAATCAAGTGTCAGCAAAGCGGGGGTACAAATTCTGGTAAGACCCCTAATAGCTCTCATCTTTATTTCACAAATGATGAACCAGTGATGCCTGATAAAATACTATGCATTTTCGCTCCAATCTCATCCAATTTAAATACTTTAGATGAATTTTGATCCGTGGCATCCAATTTGAGCTGAATTTTTTTGGATTTCACCAATTCCAGCACATACATCACTCAAAACCCATCTAAATTTTACTAATCATCTAAAGGACTGACGCTAGGAAAATAAGCAATAATTAATAACTTGAAATAAAGAGAGGAGCTGAAGTTGGGGTTTGCTTACATTTGAGAGAGGCTGTGTACTGTGGAAAGCAAGGGGAGTCCGAGATCCTCGCAGCACTCGGATACGGTGGCGAGTAAGAAGAAGCCGACGAAGAGGAAGGAGAAGAGGAGATCGAATCCATTGCCCTTTTTCGCAGCCCGAACCCAAGAAAGCTTCTTTTTCCCTTTAGAACCAAGATCCTTTTTTCACTGACCCAACGATAAAGGGTGCCCACCGAATAACAAGAGAGGCCGTACGGGTTGGCAAGTTTTGACCCGGCCTGCTAGTGAAAAGGTTTTTTTTTTTTTTTTTCAAAAGAAACACTTAGAAATTTTGAATTTTTGAGAGAGATCGCATCTAAAAAACCATTTGATCTAAGCAATTAGTATAAACAACGTGTACGATTTCTGCCTCTTTTTTTTCTCTCACTTATTTTTTCTTATTATTTTTAAAAATATCTCATTTATGTTATTTATACTATGTATCAAAAAAAAATAGCTTGGGTGGGGGGGGGGGGGGGGGGGGGGGGGGGGGG
>JAVJIF010022472.1:0-63643 GCA_038442645.1 Agave tequilana
TCCGCCTCCTCAAGGTACAAGAAAAGATCTCTTGGTGATCTAAACACTTTAATCACCAATACAAACTCTCACAACAAACTCACTATAGGGTAGATATAGCAATGGATAGCTCAAGTGTTGTGTGAGAAAACTAGGATGGAAAACTATGGTGAAAAACTCAAGAAAATCTCTTTTAACACTCTTGATAAACTTTACTTTTGATTGAAAATATTTGCTCTCAAATTAGTGGAGAAAACTCTTTTAATGAAGTGGGAAAAACTGGCTCAAAGTCCACTTGAAATCTTGTTACAAAACAATGCCCAAACCCCCAAATTTATAGGGTTAGAAAAACTAGCCGTTGGGGTCTGTCAGACCTGTCGGTCGACCGGCCGGTCGACCGGCCAACGGTCATATTTCAGACCGTTGTGCCATCGGTCGACTGAGGCCAGGATACAGAGAGCAGACTCTCTGTCTGGTCGATCGGTCAGTCGACCGGACCTTTCCAGAGAGTAGAGCTCTCTTGACGGTCGACCGGGTCGGTCGACCGGCCCTCCTGCTAGAACAGGCGTGCACGTCTGTGCACGTCGGTCGACCGCCCGGTCGACCGACTTCAGAACTCGGTCGACCGCTGAAGCCTGGACAGAACTGTTAAGGGATTTAAAACTTTGTCTTTTTGATTGAAAAATCACAGAAAATCTATAAAAATAGTTTTACCAATATACTTTGATAAACAAACATGCTTGCACAAAATCAAGGCATGTTACAAATGATTTGGACTATTTTTGTAACTAGGAAATATTGGTTCCAAATAAAAACTGTTTTTCCAAAAACATGTTTTCCAAATCTTGTTTTTCCAAAACTTTACCAATTACAAAAATAAGATATTTAAACTCTTTTAAAGCATAGTGTGTATGTATATGATCCACTACACAAACAAGGTGAAATATCTATATTTTTGATTTAAGTTCTAAACATGGTTTTGGTTAAAGACATGTATATAAGAAATACCAAAAACCAAAATGGTATCTTTCCAAAATGAAAAGTCTTTTCTAAACTGAAAATTATTTTATGAAAAGACAACTAAATCAGGAGTGTGTGTGTGTGTGTGTATATGATACTTGAGCAATCCACCAACTATTCTATCCTTTACATTTTATCTAAAAATAAAATCTTCTAAAACAAACCTAGACACAAGTCTTCATCTTCTTGAAGTCTTCACTTGAAGTCTTCTCATCTTCTTGACTTGGTCCAAACACGATCCAAAAGCTCTTTGGATCACACCGTGCTAGCTCCAAAATTTGACTTTAAATCCTTTGTTGAAGCTATGCACCTACTAAGATCTTGATCATAAATCTGTCACTAATTAAACACAAGATCATTAGTACTATAACTATATGAGTTAATCATCATCAAAACTAGAGTGATGGGCCTTTGGGCCAACAATCTCCCCCTTTTTGATGATGACAAAACTCATGAAGTATATATGCATGGATTAAAGTAAAGCCTCAAAGAAGCTCCCCCTTAACTCATGCATAAACAATAAATAATAAATATGACAATGAAGCACATAAACATGTATGCAAATATATGGAGATAAACATCCTAACAAGCATAAAACAAATCAAATTCTTTTTCTCCTATTTGCAAAACAAAACATATATGCATAAACATAAATACTTCTCCCTCTTTAATAATAAAGTAAGGAAAACATGCATATACATCTCAAATACTTCTTCCCCTTTTTGTCAATCATCAACAAAGGGGTTAAAGTAAAAACAAAATTTTTCTCCCCCTTTTTGTCATAAACAAAAAGATCAATAAGGGGTGCAAACAAATAAGTCAATAAAAGTTTATATGCGATATACATTCATGAAGAGGAAGACGGTAAAGTAACTTTCCTACACATATACATTACATGAAAGAGGGATGACAAGCCCTAATTCACATAACGCATAATATGTAATGCATAAGAGGAGATGTGAAGCTCCTCCTACACACGTGTATCACATAAAGAAGAGTTTGTCAAGCTCCTTAATACAAGATACACTCAACATGAATCTATATGTAGAAGAGATGTTAAGCTCCCCTTGCATATTAGGCAATACACATCAAAAACATTTTTAATTTTTCTTAAACAAAAATTTTAAAGGTATCAGAACTCTTGTAAAACAATCAAATTTTAAGATACCAAATGTAAATAATCATTATTGTAAAACATATTGATACCAATTGAAATTTATAACAAATTTGAAATTGAAGCATATTGATACCAAATTAAAATAATGATCAAAATTTTTTTTATAAACTTTGTGCTTTTAAAAATGTATACCAATTGTAAATTAAGCACTAAAAATCATATATATGTATGATAATAGAAATTGACATTGAAGGCATACATATATAGAACAAAAATTATGAGTATACAAAATATATCAATTGTGATACCAAATGAAATTATGATACCAATTGAAATTATGAAGTGAAGATTGTGTATAACTCATAAACTACCACCCATTATATGCTCAAGATAAAAGATTTTTCAATTAGGCTTGCAAGGCATAATCGCCCATCCGTCCGCCCATAATGGTTGGAAGGGGTTTTCGAAAATTAGGGTATAAAAAAATTTAATAGTGAAAACCACTACCCAATGAAGAATAATTAACTAGTTAAAGATAATTTTGAAAACTAGTTAAAGATCCTTCAAAACATGAAACCAAAGCATATGTATTTCATGAATCATACTAGGTACACAAAAATTTAAGTACTCATGGTCAATAAAGCTCAAAAATAATCATGAAACAAGGTCATGAATAAACAAATAAAGTGTGAGTGTTCAAACATCATATAAATAGCATTTTTCATGAAAATGATCATTAAGGCTCAAATCAAACATGAATATCATTTTTATCAAACAAAACATGAAGATTCATTTTTTATCATAAAACAAACTTCTAGGTATATGTATGGTTTATTCAATCATAACAATATGCATACATATCCCAAACATAAAAGAGTCTATAAATAGTGTTTGCATGAAGGCAAGAGACTCACGGGTATACATGTATATTTATTAAATTTGAATAAAAATTGCATATACATGAAGTAAAAACATAAAAATAGACAAAACATGTATAAATGAAAGAATCATCAAAACTAGACTATACATGTGCATATAGTGGGTACAAATGAGCATGAAGTGCAAACATATATAAATCATTTGTTCTCACTATTTGTACATGTATAAATACAAGTTTTGATAAAAACTACATTTAAACAAGTGTTTATCACATGAAGCACAAAAGCAAATAAAACATGAACATGCTATATGATATCACAAATGAAAAAGCATGTAAATAAATTAGGAGTTTAGAAATAGTTACCAAACCAAGGAACTACTCCAAATCTCCAAACATGGTGGTTGTCCCACCAAAACTCCTTGATAGAGGTGCATCAAATGTATGTCCTTCTAGTCCATACAACCACCACCGAGGCACCAAATCTCTCACGTCTTGTGAGAGCCCTCACCTACATCAAAAACACAAGGTGGGGGTTTTGGTACCCATTTTCTATTGGGTCCTTGAGGGTTAGTTTTGTAAGGCACCCAAACATTTTTATGATTAGAAAAATTTAAATGATGTATCCTATCATAACAAAACTTTGCTAAATGGCCTTTGCGGCCATAATGTATACATTTGTATACCTTAGGATGCATATGAGTGTGTGTGTGGTCATGACGTACAAAGTGTGCATATGCATGATGATGATGTGCATGAACATGTGGAGCTTGTTTCTTTGAAAACAAAGACTCCAATCTAGTGTGGTTAAATGCACAAGAGCTCAAGGTAGAGCTCAAACAATCAATTTTATTTTTCAAAACTTTTATCTCATTTTGATCAATGTGAGCATGTAAAGCATGGTGAGATATAACATCATTTTTCTTTTTCTTTTGAGAAACATTTTCTTTTTCAAACATTTTTCTTTTCAAAGAAGTGTTTTCATTTAAAACAATTTCTTTTTGTTTTTCCACCAAAATGATTTTATTTTTCAAAATAGTGTTCCCTTCACATAAATCATTTAATTTAGACATCAAGGAAACATTTTCATTTTTCAAACCTCATTCTCTTTTTCTATGCATGCAACCTTATTTTCTAATGAATCTTTTTCATTAAGCATGCAATCAAATTTCTTTTTTAAATTTTTATTATCTTTCTTAATCATGTCATATTTCTCAAGTAATTGTTGACAAAAAGATGTGAGCTCATCATATGTCATATCATTTTCATCTACCTCGGATTCGGTAGTTACCTCAAGGGGGTTATCCCCTTGGACCATATAGCATACGTTGGAGGTGTCGCTTCCAACGTCCGAATCGCTCCCGGCATAATATAGATCCTTTTCGCCAAGGGAGGTGATGATGTTCCAAGCTACAAAAGCCGAATCAACATTAGCAACTCTAGATAATTATTCATCATTTAGGGTACTCTTCAAAGCATTTAGGGCTTTTGTATTAGCCTCATTATTCTTGCTATTTAAACAATATGAATCATTAGTGGTAGCAAGATAAACATGAATTCCTAAGGCCTTGAGGTACAAAGACATCTTAACCTTCCAATTTGGATGTTAAGAATGTAAAAAGTGGGTGATGACATGAAGTCCATGGTGTGTGTACAAATATTGTGATTAGCCTAAAATGAGGATCTTTAACTCTAGGTTGTAAGACCAAAATCAAGAGCACTTGGCTCTGATACCAATTGTAAATCACCTAGAGGGGGGTGAATAGGTGATGGCTAATCTAATGGTCACTAAATGCGGAATTAAAAACTATTATGACCTAAACAAACTATTTAAACTAAACACCACGTATAACACAAGAGTGTAGCCGAATTCCCCGTGAAGGGCTCTGGACTAACTCCTCTAGATTCCCTTAGATAAGGGTTGAGGTACCGCGTTGGCTCTCTTGGTTAAATACAAGTGTTAGCAAACAACCCAAGCATATATCATTAAGCACACAAGTATATCATGCATATAAAGATTAACACAATAAAGGAATGCAAGATATAAACAAGGAGACAAAGAGAGAAAGAGCAATCGCAAACACAAGGGATTTGTTTCGAGGTTCGAGCACACTTGCTCTACATCCCCGCTTTTGACACATGAAGGATTTCCACTAAATCGATCCCATCGGATCACTCCTCGGTGCCGCAACACCTACAAGCCGAGTTCTTACTAGAACCCCTTGGACTCTCTAGTCCGTACACACGCAAGCCCACTAGCTCGCCGAGGCCGCACCTCAAACAACAAGTTCGCACCCGAACGAATCGAAACACTACGGACACACACGTCCGCCTCCTCAAGTGTAATCCCCATTTCCGTAATACGTACTAAGTTGCGTATTCTGATTTCCGATCGTATTTTCGATTTATTACTTCCCGTATTTGACCAATTTCAATTTCAAATATCATTTTCTAATATATTAGATTTTAGGTGAATTTCTGGAATTTTCTAGAATTAAAATGAATTTCTTCAAAACCGGTGTCGACCAGTGTCGCTGATCGATTCCCGAATTTTTATCTTACAAACAGTTAGGAATTTCTAGAAAGTCCTTTAGGCATTATCTCTTGGAATCGTATTTTCTATCTACATTCTTTTTCTTAGAATTTTATGAATTTATGGAAATTCCAACGGAGTCGGTAGTTAACTGATTCCGGGAATTTTAGTTTTAAAACTATAAAATATTTCTTCAAACGGATTTCACTATACGTCTTCATATATTATTATTGATTTTTGGTAAAATTTACGAGTCGTTCCGAGATACTTGAATTTCGGACGATTTCGGTATTTTCCGAAATGTTTTCCGTATTCTTGATTTAAACCCGGGAATCAGTGTTTCAATATTCTCATTTTTCAAAATTAAGAAAATATCTTTTCTTTTACAAATCCTTTTCCTTTTTTCTTTTTCCTTTTTCTTTCCTTCTTTCCTTCCACCACCTTCCCAAAATATCTTCTCCTCCAAAATATCCAAATTCCACACCCTTCCTCATAAATGCCCTTCAATTCCCTCTCTTTCTCTCTCTTCTTTGGCCGGCCACCATTGGCCAAGGGAGACATCCCATCCCCCCTATTTGCACAAAACCCCTCTCAATTTATTTATTTACACCTCCTTTACAAAAAATCAAATCCTATATAAACTTCCCTTTACAATTCTTTTCTCTTTTTTCACTTCACCAAGAAATAGCCTTCAACATTCTCCTCCATCTCAAACCCTAATTCCAAAATCACCACCAAGCCTTCGTCTTCTTCTCAAGCTACCACAACTCTTGGATTTGGATCGCATCTCACTTCGTCGGAGGTATCGCCAAAGACCTAGTTGGTGACATCGTCGACAAACGATCCTTCAAGACTCGTAGAACCTTCAAATAACCTTACCTTGTGAGTATTTTTACTCACCAAGACTAGATTACTTCTTTGTGTACATGTGATGATCATTCATATACACTTGTGTCATAAAATCCCATTTTTAGGCCAACAAACAACCATCAGAATTTCTGTTCTGTTTTCTGTTTTTTCCAGGATTAGTCGACTTAACCTAGAACCTAGTCGACTAACCCACTTTAGTTGAAACGTAGCTTTTCTGATTTTCACAGTTTTAGTCGACTAAGCCATTTTACCAGTCGACTAGACCCCCTAGTCGACTACATTTTGACCCCTAGTCGACTAATTTTCCTTGAACCAAAAACACCAACTCTCGGCCCTAGTCGACTTATCCTAATTTTATAGTCGACTTGGAACCCCTAGTCGACTACACCCTTGACCCTAGTCGACTCCTGAAACCAACTTAACTCTCTGTATCTCATCTTAGTCGACTTAAGTATCTGTTAGTCGACTTATAGTTCACCACTAGTCGACTAATCCTCCCACCTAGTCGACTAATTCTGACTGGTTAACTTAGTTGTTTCCTTTTCTGATTTCGGATCTTAACCTCTATATACATGTGATACATATTCATGTTTATGCTTCATTATTGATATTACATGACATGCTACCTGATGGACATTACTTCTTGATACTCATGACTTGTTATTGTAATTCTTACTTCATAAATTGTTAAATAGTGAATATCTCCACTTATCATGCCATCTCTTAAAACCAAGCATGATAGACTCGACTTTTGTATAAAATAGACCAACTTACATTGGGTCGGGGGAAAACATGTGGATATCGATATGTGTTCGTGTTTACAGTGGCTTTTAGGAATGTTGTGCAACTCATGTTCCGGTCTGACCTGTGGGCCTCCAGGGGACCGAGGGGAGTGCTTGCTCCCTGTATTACTGGTACCATCTTGATAAGGGCATACATAAGTCCCTCCTGTTTAGCCTAGCGGCTGGCTTCCGTCACCAAGCAACGGAACAATCCTGGACCGTTATCCCGGGCATGTACGGGGTCCACTGTAAACATAGTTCGTCGATACAACCGCTGATTTTCAATAACAACCTTGTATTACTAGGATATGGATCTATGTGCACTGGGACGCTGGACCACATAGCTAGATATCCGAGTAAAACAAGTAATAATAATAAAACGTTAATTGTAGATCTATTGTACGACTTTATCTATTCATGCTTTTCATATCTGTTAGTTGATATACCTTATATAGTCCCATCTTACTTGTACTCGTCCCTTAGCCACTTGGCTGTAGCTATCTATTGTTTATATGTCTTGATCCTTTGGATTTGCATATTCAGATTCTGAGGCTTGGAACGAAGTGGAGCCATCCACAGAGGACCAAGCGTATCTGAGTGAGCAGGCTGATCAGCTCTAGACTCTTCCCCATTGACTCGCGAGATCTTCCTTTTTCTTGTGAGCCCCTTTTGTATACATACTGTATATTGTTTTTGGACTTGTTATGATAAAAGACACTTGTAAAGTGTAATGATCATCATATCGTATATAACTTTGTATATGTACTTCTTGTGTTGGCATATATGTAAGATACCACGCTTTGTCGTGTACTCTGATCTTTGTTGTACTTTTATGCTTAGCGTATATACGTGGGGGCAATTTATGACCTACGTATATACATCGCAGTGACGTCCCCGTATCCGTGGAATCGGGGCGTTACAGGTTGGTATCAGAGCCAAGGCTCTCAAACCTAAAGTACAAACAAGTAGCAAATTCTAGAAATTTGCTTATGCCAACTACAATGTACAAAGTTATGGAGTCCTTCTTGCTTCTTTCGTTGATCAATTCCTTCGTATCCTAAACTCCTTTCCTTTATTTCCAATTCCAGTTATCATTCGGTATGGAGAGACGATCGGGTCGTAACAATATCGGGCAAGTCCCGAATGGACCCGTAGGAGGAGAGAATGCTGATATCCTGAAGGTCATTCAGACCATGCTGGGAAACCAGCAATAGCAGATGGAAAATCAGCAACAGCAGACCGAGCTCCTTAGGCAGGAGTTGGCAGCCCCGAAGGAGCAGAGGCCGAGGAACGTGTCCGACTTCCGACGGCTGCAACCGGCCATCTTCACGGGAGGCGAGAAACCATTGGAGGCTGAGCAATGGTTGACGGACACTACAGACCTACTGAATGCAGCCCGTGTCCCGAAGGAGAACCAAGTTGAAGTAGCTAAGATTCAGTTAAAGGATGTTGCGAGAACTTGGTGGCTCGCAGAGGAGGCTAGACTGGAGAAGCCCGTTACTTGGGACGCCTTCTCCAAGAGTTTTTACAGCCGCTTCTTCCCTGCTACGGCGCAGAAAGATATGGAGGAGCAATTCATCAGGCTCCAGCAGTGGAACAAGTCCGTGGACGAGTATGCCGCGGAGTTTCTTCGACTGAGCCGCTTCGCGCCGTATATGGTAACGGACGAGGAGAAGCGAGCGAGCAGGTTTCAGCAGGGTCTACAGATGAAGATTCAGATGTACCTGATGCCCCAGCAGCTGAAGACCTATGCAGAGGTTCTCACCATCGCTCGGGAGGTAGAGCGTGGGTTTGAGAGGGAGCAAGGGGATCAGATGAGACAGCAGGTCATGAAGCGGCCATTTGTACCTATGGGAAGAGGGGGCCCGTTCAGAGCAGCGAAGATCCAGATGAGGCAACCTTTCAGGCCAGCACCTTATCAGTCAGCCCAACCACTGGTATTCTGTAGTCATTGTCAGAAGCCAGGGCACACTCGACAGACTTGCCGGAGGGCAAATGGACTGTGCTTGGTGTGTGGAGCCAGAGATCACTCCATAGAGGCATGTCCACACAGGAGATTGGGGATGGCTAACCAGACCTTGCCAGCACTTCCAGGGCCGAGTGGACAGCGGGCAGTACCAGGGCCTCTTGAGCAGAGGAACCAGGGGCCAGTGATGAGGAGAACTCTTCCACTTCCTCCACAGCATGCCATTCGCCCAGTTCAGAGAGGAGGTAGGACAGCAGCAGGGCGTGGCAGAGGTCAGGCTTACAACCTGACAGCAGAGGAGGCTGAGGCTTCAGAGGAGGTGATTACAGGTAACATCAGAGTACATTCACATCCTGTTCTCGCTCTCTTCGATTCAGGTGCATCCCACTGTTACATCTCAGATAAATTTGTGGCTTTACATTCAATACCTGTTAAGGTTTTAGACCACAAATGGGAGATAAGTACAGGGAATGGGGTAGTCATATCATCTAGAGTGTGTACTGATTGTCCAGTAGAACTGTGTGATAAGACCATGGCCATAGATATGCTCGTACTAGACACCAAAGGGTACGACGTGATCTTAGGCATGACCTGGCTCAGTCAGTACTATGCTGTGATTGATTGTAGGGAGAAGAAGATCAAGTTTAGAATTCCACTTCAACCAGAATTCCAGTTTAGAGGAGAAGTAAAGACCACCGGGGGAAGACTCAGATCACTACTTCGGAGGTTCAGAAGCAGAAGGTGCCGGTGTGGGATGAATTCCCGGAGGTGTTTGCTGAGATCGCAGGACTGCCACCTGTAAGGATGATTGAGTTCTCCATCGAGACTATTCCAGGAGCAGCACCTATATCTAAGGCTCCGTACAGGATGGCACCGACGGAGTTGGAGATCCTGAAGAAGCAGCTGCAGGAGTATTCAGATAAGGGAGTGATTAGGCCAAGTACTTCACCGTGGGGAGCTCTAGTACTGTTGGCCAACAAGAAGGATGGTAGTAAGAGACTTTGTATTGATTACAGGGAATTGAACAAGGTCACCATCAAGAACAAGTATCCCTTACCCAGAATTGATGATCTATTTGATCAGCTTAATGGAGCCCGTGTATTCTCCAAATTGGATTTACAGTCGGGTTACCACCAGCTGAGGGTGAAGAAGGAGGACATACCGAAGACGGCATTCAGGACCCGATATGGCCACTATGAGTTTCTAGTTATGCCTTTCGGAGTCACCAATGCCCCTGCAGTGTTTATGGACTTGATGAACCGAGTGTTCTCGCCCTTCTTGGATCAGTTTGTTGTTGTTTTCATCGACGACATCTTGATCTATTCAAAGAACAACAGGGAGCATGCAGAACACTTGAGAATTGTGTTGCAGACACTTCAGCAGGAGCAGCTTCATGCCAAGAGAAGCAAGTGTGAGTTCTGGTTGGACAGCATAGCATTCCTTGGACATATGGTGTCAGCAGAAGGTATCTCAGTTGATCCGAGCAAAGTCCAGGCAGTAAAGGACTGGCCAGTGCCGAGGACGGTGACGGAGATAAAGAGTTTTCTTGGACTAGCTGGATATTACAGACGTTTCGTCCAGGATTTCTCTCGGATTGCAGCTCCGTTAACCCAGCTCACCCGGAAAGGAGTAAAGTACATATGGACTGAAGAGTGTACTGCAGCATTTGAGCAGTTGAAGCAGAGGCTTATTTCAGCTCCTATCTTGAGAACTCCCTCAGGGAGAGGAGGGATGGTCATCTTTAGTGATGCATCAGGTAAAGGCCTAGGATGTGTACTTATGCAACATGATCATGTTATAGCATATGCATCTAGGCAATTGAAGCCTCATGAGAGGAATTACCCAACTCATGACTTGGAGTTGGCAGCAGTGATCTTTGCTTTGAAGATTTGGAGGCACTATCTTCTGGGAGATAGAGTGCTGATATATACAGATCACAAGAGCCTCAAGTATATCTTTTCACAGAAAGAACTGAACATGAGGCAGAGGCGGTGGTTGGAGCTGATGGCAGACTATGACATTGACTTGCAATATCATCCAGGCAAGGTCAATACAGTTCCTGATGCCCTGAGCAGGATGCCAGAGAACAGGGTGCTTGTTCAGTTCACTCAGCAGAAGGAGTTGATTCAGGACTTTATCAGATTGGACTTGATGGTGGTTCGAGGAGCTGAGAAGGCAGGACAGCTTATGACCTTACATATCCAGTCTTCATTGATAGATGAGATTAAGGAAGCTCAGAAGGAGGACCCCAGGCTACAGACATTCCGAGTTCAGGTGGAGGCTGGATTGAGGACGGATATCTGTATTCGTCCAGATGGAGCCTTGTACTTTGGTAGCAGGCTTTGTGTTCCCCAGGGAGAAGTTAGACAGAAGATTTTGGTAGAGGCACACAGTTCAGCATATTCTATACATCCAGGGGGAAACAAGATGTACCAGGACTTGAAGAAGCAATTTTGGTGGAATGCCATGAAGAGAGAGATAGCTCAGTTTGTAGCTAAGTGCTTGGTGTGCCAGCAGATAAAGATTGAGCATCAGAGATCAGCTGGACTTCTTCATCCTTTGCCTATACCCGAATGGAAGTGGGAGCACATCACTATGGACTTTGTCACGGCATTACCTCGTAGTCCCAAAGGTAATAATGCTGTGTGGGTTATTATTGATCGTCTCACCAAGTCAGCTCATTTCATGCCATTCAGGGTGGGTCAGACTACAGAGGTTCTGGCAGATAAGTATGTGAAGGAGATAGTTCGTCTGCATGGAGTACCAGTCAGTATTGTTTCAGATAGAGATACCAGATTCAGATCTCATTTTTGGGAGAGTCTCCAAGAGAGTCTGGGCACTCGTCTGAAATTCAGTACATCTTATCATCCTCAGACAGACGGACAATCAGAGAGGACCATTCAGATACTTGAAGACATGCTTAGGGCCTGCATGATTGAGTTCAGGGGTTCATGGGAAGACCATCTACACTTGGCTGAGTTTTCTTACAACAACAGCTATCAGGCCAGTATTAAGATGGCACCCTTTGAGGCTTTATATGGAAGGAAGTGCAGGTCACCGATTTGCTGGGATGAAGTCGGTGAGAGGAGACTATTGGGGCCCGAGATCCTGATTCAGACCACAGAGAAAGTCAGGATTATCAGAGATCATCTCAGGGCAGCTCAGAGCAGACAGAAGAGTTGGGCAGACACACGGAGGAGGCCATTGGAATTCCAGGTTGGAGATCATGTATTCTTGAGGATATCACCTACCAAGGGAATCATCCGGTTTGGTGTTCGTGGAAAGCTGAGTCCAAGATATATCGGCCCATTCGAGATTTTGGAGCGAGTGGGAGATGTATCTTACAGATTGGCATTGCCGCCTTCTTTGGACGGAGTGCACAATGTTTTCCACGTATCTCAGTTGAGGAGGTATGTAAAGGATGATAGCCATATTTGGATCACTCCGAGCTGGAACTGCAACCGGACTTATCATATCAGGAGCAGCCGATGGCCATATTGGATAGAAGTGTGAAGACACTGAAGAACAAAGCCATACCTTTAGTGTTGGTGTCTTGGAACCGCCATGCGCCAGGGGAGGCCACATGGGAACGAGAGGACGTCATCCGAGAGCGTTATCCTCAACTCTTCTCATCTTGATTGGTAAGACTCTTTCCTTTTACTCTTTTCTATTTGTTATCTTTCTTCCTAGCCTTCTCTATCTGTTACCATTCCTGTTACCCTTCACTTTATGAAATTTCGAGGACGAAATTTTTGTAAGGTGGGTAGATTGTAATACCCCATTTCCGTAATACGTACTAAGTTGCGTATTCTGATTTCCGATCGTATTTTTTCGATTTACTTCCCGTATTTGACCAATTTCAATTTCAAATATCATTTTCTAATATATTAGATTTTAGGTGAATTTCTGGAATTTTCTAGAATTAAAATGAATTTCTTCAAAACCGGTGTCGACCAGTGTCGCTGATCGATTCCCGAATTTTTATCTTACAAACAGTTAGGAATTTCTAGAAAGTCCTTTAGGCATTATCTCTTGGAATCGTATTTTCTATCTACATTCTTTTTCTTAGAATTTTATGAATTTATGGAAATTCCAACGGAGTCGGTAGTTAACTGATTCCGGGAATTTTAGTTTTAAAACTATAAAATATTTCTTCAAACGGATTTCACTATACGTCTTCATATATTATTATTGATTTTTGGTAAAATTTACGAGTCGTTCCGAGATACTTGAATTTCGGACAATTTCGGTATTTTCCGAAATGTTTTCCGTATTCTTGATTTAAACCCGGGAATCAGTGTTTCAATATTCTCATTTTTCAAAATTAAGAAAATATCTTTTCTTTTACAAATCCTTTTCCTTTTTTCTTTTTCCTTTTTCTTTCCTTCTTTCCTTCCACCACCTTCCCAAAATATCTTCTCCTCCAAAATATCCAAATTCCACACCCTTCCTCATAAATGCCCTTCAATTCCTCTCTCTTTCTCTCTCTTCTTTGGCCGGCCACCATTGGCCAAGGGAGACATCCCATCCCCCCTATTTGCACAAACCCCTCTCAATTTATTTATTTACACCTCCTTTACAAAAAATCAAATCCTATATAAACTTCCCTTTACAATTCTTTTCTCTTTTTCACTTCACCAAGAAATAGCCTTCAACATTCTCCTCCATCTCAAACCCTAATTCCAAAATCACCACCAAGCCTTCGTCTTCTTCTCAAGCTACCACAACTCTTGGATTTGGATCGCATCTCACTTCGTCGGAGGTATCGCCAAAGACCTAGTTGGTGACATCGTCGACAAACGATCCTTCAAGACTCGTAGAACCTTCAAATAACCTTACCTTGTGAGTATTTTTACTCACCAAGACTAGATTACTTCTTTGTGTACATGTGATGATCATTCATATACACTTGTGTCATAAAAATCCCATTTTTAGGCCAACAAACAACCATCAGAATTTCTGTTCTGTTTTCTGTTTTTTCCAGGATTAGTCGACTTAACCTAGAACCTAGTCGACTAACCCACTTTAGTTGAAACGTAGCTTTTCTGATTTTCACAGTTTTAGTCGACTAAGCCATTTTACCAGTCGACTAGACCCCCCTAGTCGACTACATTTTGACCCCTAGTCGACTAATTTTCCTTGAACCAAAAACACCAACTCTCGGCCCTAGTCGACTTATCCTAATTTTATAGTCGACTTGGAACCCCTAGTCGACTACACCCTTGACCCTAGTCGACTCCTGAAACCAACTTAACTCTCTGTATCTCATCTTAGTCGACTTAAGTATCTGTTAGTCGACTTATAGTTCACCACTAGTCGACTAATCCTCCCACCTAGTCGACTAATTCTGACTGGTTAACTTAGTTGTTTCCTTTTCTGATTTCGGATCTTAACCTCTATATACATGTGATACATTATTCATGTTTATGCTTCATTATTGATATTACATGACATGCTACCTGATGGACATTACTTCTTGATACTCCATGACTTGTTATTGTAATTCTTACTTCATAAATTGTTAAATAGTGAATATCTCCACTTATCATGCCATCTCTTAAAACCAAGCATGATAGACTCGACTTTTGTATAAAATAGACCAACTTACATTGGGTCGGGGGAAAACATGTGGATATCGATATGTGTTCGTGTTTACAGTGGCTTTTAGGAATGTTGTGCAACTCATGTTCCGGTCTGACCTGTGGGCCTCCAGGGGACCGAGGGGAGTGCTTGCTCCCTGTATTACTGGTACCATCTTGATAAGGGCATACATAAGTCCCTCCTGTTTAGCCTAGCGGCTGGCTTCCGTCACCAAGCAACGGAACAATCCTGGACCGTTATCCCGGGCATGTACGGGGTCCACTGTAAACATAGTTCGTCGATACAACCGCTGATTTCCAATAACAACCTTGTATTACTAGGATATGGATCTATGTGCACTGGGACGCTGGACCACATAGCTAGATATCCGAGTAAAACAAGTAATAATAATAAAACGTTAATTGTAGATCTATTGTACGACTTTATCTATTCATGCTTTTCATATCTGTTAGTTGATATACCTTATATAGTCCCATCTTACTTGTACTCGTCCCTTAGCCACTTGGCTGTAGCTATCTATTGTTTATATGTCTTGATCCTTTGGATTTGCATATTCAGATTCTGAGGCTTGGAACGAAGTGGAGCCATCCACAGAGGACCAAGCGTATCTGAGTGAGCAGGCTGATCAGCTCTAGACTCTTCCCCATTGACTCGCGAGATCTTCCTTTTTCTTGTGAGCCCCTTTTGTATACATACTGTATATTGTTTTTGGACTTGTTATGATAAAAGACACTTGTAAAGTGTAATGATCATCATATCGTATATAACTTTGTATATGTACTTCTTGTGTTGGCATATATGTAAGATACCACGCTTTGTCGTGTACTCTGATCTTTGTTGTACTTTTATGCTTAGCGTATATACGTGGGGGCAATTTATGACCTACGTATATACGTCGCAGTGACGTCCCCGTATCCGTGGAATCGGGGCGTTACATCAAGGTACAAGAAAAGATCTCTTGGTGATCTAAACACTTTGATCACCAATGCAAACTCTCACAACAAGCTCCCTATAGGGTAGATATAGCAATGGATAGCTCAAGTGTTGTGTGAGAAAACTAGGATGGAAAACTATGGTGAAAAACTCAAGAAAATCTCTTTTAACACTCTTGATAAAACTTTCCTTTTGATTGGAAATATTTGCTCTCAAATTAGTGGAGAAACCTCTTTTAATGAAGTGGGAAAAACTGGCTCAAAGTCCACTTGAAATCTTGTTACAAAACAATGCCCAAACCCCCAAATTTATAGGGCTAGAAAAACTAGCCGTTGGGGTCTGTCAGACCTGTCGGTCGACCGGCCGGTCGACCGGCCAACGGTCATATTTCAGACCGTTGTGCCATCGGTCGACTGGTCGGTCGACCGAGGCCAGGATACAGAGAGCAGACTCTCTGTCCGGTCGACCGGTCGGTCGACCGGGGCTTTCCAGAGAGCAGAGCTCTCTGGACGGTAGACCGGGTCGGTCGACCGGACGCCCTCCTGCCAGAACAGGCGTGCACGTCTGTGCACGTCGGTCGACCGCCTGGTCGACCGACTTCAGAACTCTGTCGACCGGTCGGTCGACCGCTGAAGCCTGGATAGAACTATTAAGGGATTTAAAACTTGGTCTTTTTGATTGAAATAAAATCCCATAAAATCACAGAAAATCTACAAAAATAGTTTTACCAATATACTTTGATAAACAAACATGCTTGCACAAAATCAAGGCATGTTACAAATGATTTGGACTATTTTTGTAACTAGGAAATATTGGTTCAAAATAAAACTGTTTTTCCAAAAACATGTTTTCCAAATCTTATTTTTCCAAAACTTTACCAATTACAAAAACAAGATATTTAAACTCTTTTAAAGCATAGTGTGTATGGATATGATCCACTACACAAACAAGGTGAAATATCTATGTTTTTGATTTTAAGTTCTAAACATGGTTTTGGTTAAAGACATGTATATAAGAAATACCAAAAACCAAAATGGTATCTTTCCAAAATGAAAAGTCTTTTCTAAACTGAAATTTTTTTTATGAAAAGACAACTAAATCAAGTGTGTGTGTATATGATACTTGAGCAATCCACCAACTATTCTATCCTTTACATTTTATCTAAAAATAAAATGTTCTAAAACAAACCTAAACACAAGTCTTCATCTTCTTGATGTCTTCACTTGAAGTCTTCTCATCTTCTTGACTTGGTCTAAACACGATCCAAAAGCTCTTTGGATCACACCGTGCTAGCTCCAAAATTTGACTTTAAATCCTTTGTTGAAGCTATGTACCTACTAAGATCTTGATCATAAATCTGTCACTAATTAAACACAAGATCATTAGTACTATAACTACATGAGTTAATCATCATCAAAACTAGAGTGATGGGCCTTTGGGCCAACATATATATGATTAAACCTCAAGTGTATACCTAACCTATTATCTCCAACTTATTTAAACTCTCCCACCGAATAATAAACTCCAATTAATGATCTTTTGTCCTAGACTTAACAATAACTAAAAACATTATTCAAGATTAGCAACAATTCCACATTCCACTAATGATGATTTCTAGGATTTCCTCTGTATATAAAACATGTAAATTAAATAAATGTAGGTGTACATGAACATTTTCAGGACAGAATATTGAACTAGCAATTAATTCATATATTTCCAGGTAAGCCGACACAATTTAAATAGCGAATAATAGATGATCCGTTGATATGATATAAGACCACAAAATTAAATAAATTAAAAGCATAAACAATATAAACACTCACCAATATCATATAAAATGACACAAATAAACATACAAATTAATAAAGTATTAAGACAAATACTCACATGAAATGATGTAAATTCGGATTAGAATCACCATCGGGTCTGTACTGCACAAAATGGTTTGGATTTTCGAATCATCTCGTGTGTTAGGTTTTTAAATCGCCTAGCGTATCAGCACTTTGCGATCACAAATTTGAATTTTCTGTTACTGGTTCAGATCTGAAATATTTGCTCAACATACAAACAGACACACATAGAGAGAGACTGAGAGATATTGGGACAAAGATACAGAAACATAATCATACATACAAAGAGGGAGAGGGTACTCACACACGTACTAACACAACACACGTAAAGCAAACACATACACAACTCGCTCGTATACACACGTACACGTTCACACAGAGAGTGAGAGAGACAGAGACACCCACAGACATACACATACATACGTGCATATACATACTAACATAATACACACACGTCCATATATGTGCGCACACATACACATGAACACAAACAACAAACACACACAGGGCACAAAGAAAGAGGAAGAGAGAACTTGAGAGATAGAGAGGGAGAGTGGGAGGATACAGAGAAGAGAAAGAAAGATAGCTCGTAGCATTGAGTGGTGAGGGTTGTGGTGGAGTTGGTGGTCACGCAGGAGGGGTAGGAGGAGGCGCAGGTAAAGATTGTCAGGTGGCTAGACTTGGGTGGTTGATGGTGGTGGAGAGAGAAGAGGGTGATAGTGCAGGCCAGTGGAGGTCAAGCAGATGGTTTGTGGGGTGTTGCTTGGAGGCGATGGAGGTGGTGCACAGCGGTGGAAGGTTGAGAGGTCGTGTTGAGATGCATGACAAAGCTCGAGCGGCATGTCGAGTGCGAAGATGGCAGAGCTCGGGGGAGGGCGTCGGCTGCACGGAGCTTACCGGCGGAGGTAAAGGCAATGGTGATGGAGGTAGGTTGATGAAGGAGAAAGCCGATGATGGGAGGTTGCAGGAGCGTGGGCTACATGGGTGGAGGAAGAAGAGGGGCACAATGGAGCTCACTCGGCCCTGGCGAAGGCACGGGCATTGGGTTCGACGCCCACGACGGTGATCGGCGCTCATAGACGGAGGTCGAGGTGGGTGCTGCAGTTCATGGTCTGTGTGCGACGATGGAAGGGGGAAGAAGTTTTTTTCCGTTAGGGTTTTCTGAGTGGGGAGGAGAGAAAGAAGAGATGATGAGTGATTAAATAGATAGTATTTAGGCTTTGTTGGGCTGGGTTGAGCAAAAAATAAATAAATAAAATAAAAGGAAAATGTGAGAGTGAGTTGTAGTAGGCTAGTCTCATGTGGATTTTGGGTTGGGCTTAAAAATAAATAAAAGAGAATGAAAGGAGAAAGAAAATGAGACGTGGGCTTGGTTTTAGGCTTGGGAAGAAACTGAAGGGAGAAGGAAAGGATTTGTTATATGGGTTGGGCTTAGATTCTGGATAAAGGGAAACAATAATAACGACAATAATAATAATAACCAATAATAATAATTAATAACATAATATATATACATACATACATGTATTTATACACATATACAAAATAGGTTAACTGTAAACTGTCCAAAAATCACTAAGAACAAGTCATCAAAAATCAGAGTCCAAACTCCAGACGCAAGACTAATCACAGCCACTAGCGCGGCACCAAAACACGAAAGTTGTAATCTGCGTCTCTACGTTGCTACCAAGACGCAGAGCCCGAAGATCGCGCCTCACATGAAGCTTGACGCAGAACTTGAAGCTCACATTTCAACCAAATGCGAAGCTCACTCAAGCGTTATCTCAACGGCTAAACGCAAGCTCAAGCCCGCGTCAACTACGAAGGCCGCGTTTCATACAGAGGAACCTGCGTCTCTGTTATAACTGCCCTCATTACTGGGTCAATTACTGCCCACGTAATGAGGGAGTTAACCCCCATTATGGAGGATTTTTAGAGAACAGTTCTACCCCTGAAATTCCTATAAATAAGCTCAGTTCGCTACTGAGAGAGGTTGGAAAAAGTTTTTATGGATTTGGAGAATCTTAATTAGAGCTTCTAGCTGACAAATACTTAAGAGTTAAACTCTTCTAACAACTTGCTGAGTATAAGTTTGTTTTTTCTCAAATCTCTTTGAGATTTTATTGGAGAGGAGCTGTGCTACTCCGTCCATAGTCTGAAGAGAAGATTCCCAGAAGACTATGACGCTCACCCGGTCAACGAAAAATAAGAATCACTTTTCATCGCCACAACAAGAACCCAGCATTAAACAAAGAGGAGATTTGAGCTTGAACATCTCCTTTCTCTTGTAATCGGAGTATTAATTCATTGTAATCTTTCATTGATTCAAGAAAATTTTACGATTCATTATTTTCAATTTTCCGACACAAAACATTAACCAATAATAATAATGATAAGTAAATTCAAATAAATTAATAAAAATAAAAAATATAGTTAGCTGAGAGATATTACAGGAAGAGTGGCGATTGTTTAGGGTTTTGAGAGTTAAGGTTAATACAGAGAGAGAGGAAGAAGATGAGACAATGTAGGCTTAGGCTTTTTTGGCCAAAAGAAAAATAAAACGAAGAAAAAGGAAAATGAGAAGGGAAAAGAGAGATATGGGCTTTGGGCTGGGCTTGGGTTGGGCTTGTGGGCTCGGTTTTAAAAGAGAGAAAAATGAGAATAGAGGGGAAATAGGCTAGGGTTATTGGGCTTTGATTTTGTTAATTTCTTTTTTTTCATTTTTTTTAACTTATGGGCCTGGGATTTTGGCCTTCATATTAAGAAGAAAAATGAGATGAAAAATTAATGGGCCTGGGTTCAATTCAATTGGAAAGAGAAAAGAGAGAGAGAGAGAAAGAAAACTGGTTGGCTCAGTTTAGAGAGTAAAAATTAATATGAAAAGAAGAGGAAAGAAAGAACACATATTATTATAAAATATTAATTTAGATATTACAACTTGGAATTACAACTGACGTTTGTAATTCCCTGTTTCATTCATTAATATGTTGTGATGTTTGATTAGCAAGTCAGCCAGATTTCAACCATGGATCATCCAGAGCAATGTAATCTTTCTATCTCCAATTTCCTTGAGCAAGTACCTTTTTGCTTGTTCTCTATTGTTTGCTATAACTTTCCAAGTACCCGTATTCATAGGGGAGACAAAAGCATTCCAGAAACTATTCTTCTTTATGTAACTCCTTTCCATCCAATCAGCCCACATAACATCTGTTGTGCAACATCTCCAAACAATTTCCAGTATCACAGTCATTTATCCCGGTGATTCCAATAACATTAACATGATCAATATTTTATCATAATTGTCCATTTCAAACTTTTCACAACCATGTTCATGATTTTCAGATTATTCAATCAAGTAACAAACAAGTAATCACTACATGTTAACTTAAATGGATAATTACAATAATTTAGTTAAATAATAGATAAATCAAATCATAAAATCTACACATAACACAAATTTGTTTAAAACATGATTTTCATTTTAAATAATTAGAAACACTTACTCAATTTAAATAGATAAACGAAACACTCACAGAGTTATCGTTGATGAATAGCTCTTTCCTCTGTAGTTCTAATGCCTCAAAAATAGCTCAATTTGGGATCCGAACGATGAGGAATCGCCTGATAACCAAACCCGATTGCAAATGAGCCTGGACTGTACTAATGAGTTTGAACTGGATTTGGGTTGAAAATAAAAGGGTTGTAGGTCGGGTCTATAATTGAAATTGGATCAGGGTCTGGAGTGGATTGTAGGTCGAGTTTGGATTACTTCAAGAAATAGTTTAGGTTTAAGTGTAATCGGGTGGGGTTACTATCAGATTTGGGTTGGCTTTAAGGAATGGATTCGGGTTGGGTTGTAGAGGACAAAAAGAGAGAGAATGAGATAGAGATGCAGGGGAGGAAGGCTGCTATATGGAGGAGAAGCAGAGGAATTGGCCCCACTGCATGGCGACAACCAAGGGAAGAGGGAGGTGGCGCTTGTGGCAGTTGGGGCGCCAATGAGGAGGCAGTAGACTTAGGTATTATCGCCGATTATTGCCAGTGATTGGGCAATGGGCTGCGTGGGGGAGAAGAAGGGAGAGAGGAGGTTGTAGTGCGTTTAGGTGGAGGGGCTGGTCGGCGGTTGATAGCAGAGCGAAGGAGGCGAGGAAGGAAGCGGTGTTGGGCTTACGACGACGTCGAGAAGTTGGTGGTGGAAGAGATGGCGCGAGGGTGTTGCAGCTCAGTGGAAGCGGTGACGCAAGGGTTTACATGGAGAGGGAGAGAGGGTGTGGCGGATGTGCAGGTGAAAAGAAAGAGTGGAACAGAGTTAGTGGTGGCGTGAGTGGTCGTGGCCGCTGCGAGCGCGGCCATAGGGTTGAAGGAGGAGGAAGGTTTTGATCGTGGATTAGGGTGGCACAACAGGCTACAAGCATGTGCGAGAGAGTAGGATGTGGCAATGGTGGCGACAGGGAAGCAAAGGAGAGAGGGTGGCACCAGGCTCGTCGTGGAGGAGGTGGTGAAGGTGGGACTTGGGGAGGCTGTCATGGTGGAGGGTGCATCTGAGGTCGAACGGAGAAGAGATGCACGGCGGTGGTCGTGAGTTTACATGGAGTAGATAGAGGAAAAAAAGGTGAAGAGAAGAAGAGGAAGGTGGGAAGATGGGGCAGTTACTCACAGCGGGGCTCACGGCGGGGAGTGAGCAGGAGGAGGGCGCAAGCGTGGGGATCAGCGATAGCAAGGAGGAGAAGGAGAAGATGAGCAAAGGAGTTCAGCGGGAGGCCAGGGTGACTCTGCGTTGCGGCGATCTCAGCGGTTAGCAGTTGAGCATGTAAAGAAGAAGGAGGCGCGATGCTCGAGCATGACGCTGGCCCCGCGGGGTGATGGAGGCGATGATTGATTGCAGGGCTCTATCCGAGGGGAGACAAAGAGAGGAGGAATGGAGGCAGAAGGTGGAACTTTGGGACTGTGAAGAGAAGGCGGCAAAGCATGGGTTTGGGTTTTCATGAGAAAAGATGAGGGAGAAGAGAAGTTATATAAGAGAGAGAGAAGTGAGCTATGGCTATTGGGCTTGGAATTAAAAGAGAAAGGTAATAAGAATTAAATGTAGTGAGCTGGGCCTAATTGAAAAATGAAAGGAAAATAAAAGGAGTTCGGCTTGGGGTCTTTTGGGCCAAAAAGAAAAAATAAAAGAAGAAAATAAAATGTGTGAGAGAGAGAGAGGTTGTGGGCTATCTCAATGTACTCTTACAAAAGGATGAAGCAAAAAAGATAAATAATTATAATAAGTATTAATAATAAAATAATATATATATCCAAATAAATATATAACATCTTAAAATAAATTATATATGTAATGGTAAAAGTGATGAGTTATAAATCAAATTTAATAGTAATAAATTGATGTGTAAAACCAATTAAATATTTAATATATTAATCAAGTATTATTACATGTGAGATATTACAATAAAGAAAAGGAATAAATCTATAAAACCGTAAATTAGAGTTCTATTGGTGAAATTTACTGTTTACATTGAAGGTTACTTCTTGATTTTCTTTTGAGTAAATATTTTGAGCAAAAAAAGTTTCATTACAAATATATATATGGAAGTTGGTTCACAAGTTCTAATTAGAATACTTCAAGGATGAAATTTTATTAGTAGACACTATTCGACTTATTTGTCTATATTGGGGATTATTGGACACTATTAGACTTATTCTGTTTTTTTTCCTTTACCTATGTGTCATCATATACGTAATTTCTTTCCATATCAGAATTTTATTACTATGTATTCTTCATTCTTATTATTTTAAGGGTTTTAGCATACATATCCTCGAGATGGGTTTTAAGATAGATACGAGAGAGAGCAAAAGAGGAAGGAGAATGATCAGGAAGGAGGAGGCGGTGGCTGCAGCACTGGAGGAGGAGGAGGAGGCGTCAGATGCAAAGAGGAGGCGTCCGTCACCAACAGAGGCAGAGAGATGGCCAGAATCCCCAACTAAGTTAACTAACAGCACCCCCCACCATCAGATCTATTTCCCTCATCCGATGGCCCATAATCGAGATCACAATTTTTTCCTAGTGCTCCCAGAATCGAGTTCGATATTTTTGTTTTTAACATGTAATAAATGTCGTAGAAATAACATAAATACAAAAGTGCTCTTTAGCTATTAGTAAATGCTTATCAAATGGTTTCTCATTATAGACACCATGCGATCTTTTTTTTTAACCACCCACTTCCTCTTTGTGTAAAAAAACTCTTAGTTAGATTCTACAAACAGGCTCCCAAAATTGAAAACAAGTTATGTCAACAATACCTGACCCAATCAAATATTCTTCAGCTCAATCGATATTCTCAAGCTTATGAATGCTTTGAAAAGGCTTCGTTAGTAAACAAATTTCGTGCTCTTCTTGAGCTCTTGATTGTAATTTGTTGAATTCGTCTAATGGGATCACATGAGTGCAGAGCCATCTTCATATTGGGCCTTCCACGTCAATGAATCCTCTATCGATACCCAAAGCTTGTAGGGCCAGTAGAGACCAGACAATAGAGATCAAAATAATTTTAAAATGTAAGGACATGATGTTAAATCCCTGTTCCTTTTAACAGTCTACTCTGGTGAAGTGGATCTGTGTTATTTTGAGCATCTAAAAAACTTAGATGATTTTGAGTTTTTTCCTCGTTTAATTAGTAGCCTCAAACAAACAAGTCAGCTAATGAGTCGAAACAACCATGTCACTAAGATGTGACTTTGTGGTAAACACATGTGGTTAGGTTATGGGAGATTCTAATTAAAGACTAGAAAGCGGTAAAAACATATGGTTATATGTTATGAGTTCCCAAGTTCAAGACTTTGGGCTACAACGCCTTTCTTAAAAGGAAAATACTGGTTTTGAGAATATATACCAATATTTTTTTTTTTGAGAAATTAACATATTTGACCTCGTCTTTTGTGTGTGTGTATGTGTATGTGTGTGTGTGTGTGTATAATCATAGATGACTTTTACAAACATGTCATTTTATCAATTAAAAGTCAATGATAATTGTGTAAATAAATTTTAAGAACTCGAAGTATGGTTTACTTAATTTTTGCAACATAAGAAAATAACTAATTAGTATCAAGCTCAATGCCATTTTAACAAGAAATAATTATACCAGTTAATTAAATAAAATTAATATGCATTATAATATTAAGAAATATGATTAATAAAATAGCATTAACATATTGATGAATAGAGCTAAGATTTCATGATGTAAACCATAAAAATTAGTTCGAATATGATTTAATTTGTTAAAATTATGCATAAATTTATTTTTCACTAAATAACGGTTGAAAAAGAGTATATTTGCAAAAGGTCAAAAATACAGAAATATATAATTCCCAGAAGCTAAAAGGGCGTTTGTGATAAAACCTCGAGATAGAAATTCAAAAAAATAACCGTTGGGCTCAACACCGCCTCTAGTTTGAATTCCGTCCGAGTCTGATTCGGTGAGAGCTTAACCCCTAAGCTATTAAGCTAACCGTTAGATTAATGCCTCCCTCAGCCTCATTAATAAATACCCCCTTGTAAACCTCTCGCTCGCTCGCTCTCCCTCTCTCGGAAACCGAAAACCCCAAATCCAAAAACCCTAAACCCTAACCCAAAATCAAGAAGAAATTGACCCCTTTCTCCGATCTGGATGCAAGCAAATCAAGGGGCTGGTGATCACCAACGATCTGGAGATGGGAAGAAATCCCTATGTCCATCGAAATCAAGAGGTCATTTTTCTGTTCCCTTCTCTTTTTTCTTCATCATTTCTTCTTATTCTTGTGATTTCGTTCTGATTTCCCCCTTGTTTGCGATGGCTGGAGATATTTGTAAACGTTGATTGTTCCTTTTTTGGGGGTCGATGTTAACAGCTGAATGTGGCCGCTCATCGCCATCCGATCTGATATTTATTCAAGTGCTTGATGATTCCACTGACCTAATTGTTAATTAAGGTAATAATCACGGTTTAAATAAGTAAAGATTGATAAATTTTCATTTCTTTTTCTGTTTTTATGTTCTGTTCTGTTCTGTTCTGATTTTTTTAATTCTGTTCTTTCCATATTAGGGTTGTCTTCTTCATCTTCCCCTCGCTATGCTTGCGTTCTTGATCCTCAGCTAGGGAAAGAAGCTAACCTTTTTATTTCTTTAATTGGTTTAATTTTCATGCAAATTCTTGGGTTCCTGAATCTGATCTGGGTATCATTTTTTTTTTTCATTCCAAACCCAGCAGATGAGATGTTTTTTGTAGCAGTGTTTGCAAAAGGGCAGGATTCATGGGGGAATCAGTTGAATTCAGTGACAAGGTTAGTTTCTGATTGAGACCTGTGTTAATAATAGTCAATCTATTTCCCCAATTTTAGCGAGTAGCAATGGATGATTAACAAAGTCTATTTCTAAACATATTTTCTTTATTTTTCAGTTTAAGCATAATTTCTCTTCCTTCTTGTTTAGATATGGATATGTCTATGTATGTCTTGATTCATGAAAGTAACATTTGATTTTTTTGATTATTCTTTTTGGAACTGAAAACTTATCATTGCATTTTATTGTTGTTACAACTTACAAGTGGTTCTTCCTGTCCAATGGACTACACATATTTGGGATACAATTCTCATTGTAGGATTATTATAAATAAGTCCATAGGAAGTCATTATAAATGAGAAGTCATTTTCCTGATTGGTCAAGTTGTTTCTTCTCTGTATCTCTCATGTGAACCTGATCCATTGCTAATCCCTACCTGAATTTCTCACTCAGATTTTAGAAAATAATTAGAGGAAAAAAAGATTCAATTCACTCGTCATCTAAAATAATTTTTATTTTATGTTTTGACTAAAATTGTGACTATTTACATGATTAGGATATGACTAAGCCATTTTTAGGGCTGGCTGGTTTTGTTCACCTTTTATTTTTGACGTCCCAATTTTTTTCACACAGTTTTGTCTTTTGCTGTTATGATACTCTGGACATATTTTCTTTATTTTCCGTTTAAGCATAATTTCTCTTTCTTCTTCCTTGAATATGTCTATGCATTTTTGACTCATTAGACTAGCATTTGATTTTTGATTATTCTTTTTGGAACTGAAAACTTTTGTTGTGCATGTTATTGTTGTACAACTGTTCTTCCTGCTCAATGGACTATACATATTTGGGATACAATTCTCATTGTAGGAATATTGTAAATAAGTCCATAAGAAGTCATTATACTGATTGATCAAATTGCTTTTCCCTGTAACTCATGTGAACCTGGCCCATTGCAGACCCGTACCAAAATTTCTCACTTAAATTTTAGAAAATAATTAGAGAAAAAAATTCAATTCGCTCATCGTCTGTCTACCTTAAATTTTCCTGAATATCGTGTAAACCTGGCTCATTGTAGATCCTTGCCCTTCACTTCTCACCTAGATTTCATAAAATTATCAGATTAGAAAAAAGAATCAATTTACTTGTCATGTGTCTCCCTTATGTTTCCCTGGACACACACATAGTACATTGCAAATCCTAGAACATACATTTTCTCACTCTAGCTTCAGAAAATAGTCAGAGAGAAAAGATCCTAATTCAACTGTCTATCTGTTTAGTGGGTTATCTTTATGTCAAATTTTAATGAGAGGGAATTCCAAACTTTCCACTAGGCTTGGAGGAAATTTGTCCTTCCTTAACATTTCTCCAAGTAAATGAACAATTACCCCTTTAGAAACAGCATAGTGGTTTTTATTGCCTACCACAAAGCAAAAGTTTATGCTTGAAAATGATTCTATTAGCTTGCTTTGGCCTGGACCACTTAGTTCCTCATGACCACGAGGACAAAAACTGATGACAAAAGTTTTGTACCAAGTGGAGTGGATTAATTTTCACGCAAATGCTTTAGGTTCATGAATCTGATCCAGGTATCGTCTTTTTCCATTCCAAACCCAGTAATCGAGGTGTTTTTGGTAGAACTATCCACAAAAGAACAGAATTCATGGGGAACTTAGTTGCAATTCTTTGACAAGGGTTGTTTCAGATTACGACCTGTGTTAATAATAGCCAATTCTATTTCCCAATTTTAGCAAGTATGAATGGATGATTAAGAAAGTCTGTACATCACTTTTATTGTTATGTTAATTTTTACCTTCCAAATTCAAATTTTGTCTATAATTAATAATAACCATGACACTATTTCCATCACTTTAACATCCGTAAAGATACTACTGAGGGTTCTGATTTTAACCCGCCACCTGTATTCCCATTTTATTAGAGTAAAGAAATCATCAAGAGTAGTTTATTGCATGTTAATGATTTTTCTCTTATGGCATTGGCTAGTAATGTAATTGTGTGTCAATAAATTTATTGTTTTTACCTCATATTGTTAGAGTCTTAGGTGGTACAATTGTCATGAAGCTGTGTGGGGCAAGCAGTTTTAGGTTGATACCGTGTTATGGATTTTTTTATTTAATTTTTAAAATTCTTCTGCTAAACTACATAAGACTTTCAGCATTTTAGCGAACCTATATTACTGTGATAGTGTTGATTTACATTGTGACATGTTGATCAGCTTGCTTGTGTATGTGTGTTCATATCTAAGTTCTTACTTTTGCTTTTATATAATTATATGCCTGGTCTCTTCCAATTTCTACAAGGCAAATGGTGATTGTTTTGTCTTATAATTTCTTAATCAAGATATTTGTGTGAGTTTATTACTTCATAATTTTTTTTTCCATTGGTGGGGTTGTTGGCTTGACCTTTTCGCTATTCTTATCATCGTCGTCATTATCTTCTGGGTATTCTATCAAATTGGCTCTCCTAGAGTACCCAACTATATTTGAAAAGCTCCATGAGAAATTTGGTTATCCTAGTATTGAGCCTCTAAGTTGGTGCCAGATCCCATGCTACAGGAAGCATGGACAAGATAAATTGGCCATTAAACCTTGAATGAAAAATGTGGGTTAGCAAAGCTACATGAGCACTCATGCAACATAACCCTTGCAACAAGTTGCAACATTCCACACTTCTAGATTAAAGAGTCTAGGAGCAAGTTCAAATTGTTAGAACTTTCTCTTTTAGGAACTTAGCTGGAATGTATTTTCAATAAGTTGACATTGCAATATATATGTTTCTATATGTATTGTACCAAAAACTAAATGGTCAGCGCTGCATACTCTATCAAAAGCAAAAAAAATGAATAAAGCCTATGACTAACATTCCAATCTTTAACCAAAGAAATTTTCATACATCCAATCTAATATGACCTATTAAAAGCACATGATACCTCATACAATGCATTACAGACGTATGATCATTACGCTTCAACGGGTTATTCTATTCCACCTCTTATAGAGAAAAGAACTTAAAGCAAAATAATAATAACACGGCGATACATTTATACAAAACTTCTACCCCGAGCACACGCATGGAGCCGTAACAGTCAAGTGAAATCCATCCACGAAATAATTTGATCTATGGACAGCATCGTGTGGTAAAGGTCGTAATGCCAAGGAATCATTACCGCAAGGCATAGAGGGGAGGTCATAAGCGTCTATACCTCTTATTCATGTTTCTTAGCCAATCTGACTCCCTTGGATTTGTATGTTCAGGTTTAGAAGCTGGATCGAAGTGGAGCCATCCACAGTAGATTGAGCTTTCTTTGAGTGCAGTCAGATTAGCTCCAGTTCCAAATCATGTTTAGGTTGTGCTAAAATACATCATAACCTATGTCAAAGGATCTTATATGTAGCCGAGTATAGCTGAATGCAAACATTGTTTTTGCTTATGTTTTAATAAGCACTACTCTCAATGTTAGAAAATAAATGCTCCAAATGTGTTATATTCTGATCCTGTTTGTTCATTGGCAACACAATTTTTGTTTTTTTCTTAGTTTGTAATTGTCTAAAGAGTTTTTTCTAATTGAAAAAAGAAACATTTGGAGATGCTTGAAATGATTACTTCTTTGTATATTTTACGGTGGTTTAATTGAATTGTGCTTTGTTGTGCACGGTTTACCATCTGTTGGAGGACATAAACTTGTGAAAAGACATTGTTTGCGAAGCATCAATCTTTCTTTCATCTTTACCATAGTTTTCACCGCATGTGGATATTTCTTTTATGATGTTTCAGGTAATATTCATTTAATTGATGTTGGTTAATCTCTTTAGTAGCATTATTCTTCAAGCGTCTTAACTCCACACAAGTAAATTCATACCATTATGCCCGATTTTAAAATCTCCTTCGACCTCTCTGAGCCTTCCTCCTAGATCCTTCAAGACCTACATACTAACTAGGGATGCCAATTGGGATGGGATGGGCCGGGCCGGGCCGGCAACCCGCATGGGCACGACCCGCTTGGACATGAGCCCGGCCTGACCCGGTGGTACTAGGGCTAGACCCGGCCCCGGCCGGGTTCAGCTCACCCATTGGTTGGACTCAGGTTTGGGTAAAAGCGGCCTACGACCCGCCCGGGCCATCCCAAGCCCGGTCTCGGGCTTGGCACGTGCCGAGCATGTGCCAAGCCCGTGCACGGGTTTGGCACGGCCGGCCCACCCCTCACCACCCCCTTCCCTGCCGCCGCAGCCGCCCCCCCACACCACCACCCCGTCGCCGCCCGCCACTCTCGCTCCCTCTTTGAAATCACCTAGAGGGGGGTGAATAGGTGACTAGCTAACCTAATGGTGAATTAATGCGGAATACAAACTATTTATGCAAACCAAAATTCTTAAGCTAAACACACAAGGTATAACACAAGAGTATAGCCGGATTCCCCGTGAAGGGCTCTGGACTAACTCCTCAGGATTCCTCTAGATAAGAGTTGAGGTGCCGCTATGGCTCTCTTGGTTGAATATAAGTGTGAGCAAACAATCCCAAACATATAACAATAAGGCACAAGATATATCAAACATATAAAGATAAGATAATATAAGCATGCAAGATATAAAGACAAGTGAGAGATAGAGAGCAATCGCAAATACGGGAGATTTGTTTCGAGGTTCGAGCACCCTTGCTCTACGTCCCCGCCTTCAACACTATGAAGGATTTTCACTAAAAACGATCCCATCGGATCACTCGGTGCCGCAACACCTACAAGCGAGTTCACACTAAAACTCCTTTAGACTCTCTAGTCCCTCTCTTGTTCCCGCAAGAACAACACACGCAAGCACACTAGCTTGCCGATGCCGCACATCTACACCGAGCTCTCACTAGAACTCGAAACGAACCCGCAAGTCCGCCTCCTCAAATACAATGATGAAACACTTGGTGATCTAAACACTTTGATCACCTAAAATCACTCTCACAACAATTCTCCTATTAGGATTGATATAGCAATAGATAGCTCAAGAGTGTGTGAGAAAAATAAAGATTGATTTGTGATGAAAAACTTAAGAAAACTCTTTTACAAAACACTCTTGAAAAACTCTCCTTTTGATATGAAAGTATTAGGCTCTAAAACAAGTGGAGATAAACACTTTTAAGTGCATGAAAACTAGCTCAAAAACCTACTTAAAATCTTGTATAAAACAGTCCAAGGGAGCCCCATTTATAGGCTCCAAAAATTTGCCCGTTGGAAGGGAACTCAGCAGTTTTGGCTGCTGATGGTCGACCGCCCGGTTGACTGCCAACGGTCGATTTTTCGATCGTTGGGAAGGCCGGTCGACCGCCAACTGGGCAATGGCCTAGCGGTCGACCGGGCCATTTTCAGAGAGCTTTCTCTCTGGCGGTCGACCGTGCGGTCGACTGGCCCAACCTGTGCACGTCTGTGCACATCGGTCAACCAGAGCAGTCGACCGAGGTCGACCGGCAGAAGGCTGGTCCAGCAGATTATAGGGATAAAAAACTTGTTAATTTGCTTTTAATAAAATCCCATAAAATCTCTAAAAATCTAAAAAAATAAGTTTAGTATTATACTTTGATATACAAACATGTTTGAGTAAAATCAAAACATGTTACAAACATTTTGAACTATTTTTGTGTTATTGAAATTTTAGTTTAACACAAAAACCGTATTTTTCCAAATTGATTTTTCCAAATAGAAAACAGATTTTTCCAAAACTTCTCCAAATATAAAAATATGATATTCTAAACACTTTTAAAGCTTAGTGTGTATGGATATGATCCACTACACATATATGATGAAATATCTATATTTTTGTCATTAAGCACTAAAATGGTTTTGGTAAAACACATGCATACTTTGAATTCCAAAATCAAACCGGTATTTTTTCAAAACGAAAACTCTTTAATGAAAACACATAGAAATCTTGTGTGTGAGTGTATATGTACTTGAGCAATCCACCAACTAATCTATCCATTACATTTTATCTAAAAATAAAATCTTAACAAAACAAACCTAGACACAAGTCTCCTTGAAAATCTTCTCTTGAAAATCTTCTCTTTTTCTTGACTTGGTTCAAACCATGATCCAATGAGCTAGACTCCTCTTGAGTACTTGATATGGTCTTGATGCATAAGCTCTTGAATCCTTGCTAACTCCAAAACTTGATTTTAAATCCTTTGTTGAAGCTAAATACCTACTAAGATCTTGATCACAAATCTGAGACTAAATAAACACAAGATCATTAGTAATATAACTACATGAGTTAATCATCATCAAAACTAGAGTGATGGGTCTTTGGGCCAATAATCTCCCCCTTTTTGATGATGACAAGACTCATGGAGTTATATGTGCATGGATTAAAGTCAAGCTTCATAGAAGCTCCCCCTTAACTCATGTATAACAATAAACAAATAGATTGCAATGAAGTGCATAAAACTAAACAAATAAATATGCATCAACAAAATGAGAGAAACATGTAAACATCCAAAATCCTTTTCCCAAAAACCTTCTCCCCCTTTTTATTTAAACTTTCAAAAACATTTTCCCTATTTTGTAAAACACAAGATGCATAAACTTAATATATGCAAAAACTTAAATATGCATATATAAACTCAAAATCTTTCTCTCCCTTTTTGTCAATCATCAACAAAGGGGTAAAATAAAATAAATCAAGAATAAGGATATATATGCGATATACATTCATGAAGAGGAAGACGCTAAGTTAGCTCCCCTGCATACATGCATTACATGAAGAAGAGATGACAAAGCCCTAACTCACATAAAGCATAATATGTAATGCATAAGTGGAGATGTGAAGCTCCCCCTACACACGTGTATCACATAAAGAAGAGATGTCAAGCTCCTCAATACAAGATACACTCAACATGAATCTATATATAGAAGAGATGTTAAGTTCCCCTTGTATATAGACAATACATATCAAAACATATTTAATCATCACTATAAAGACAAATTTTGAATTTTCTTAAATCAAATTTTAAGATACCACTTGTAAGTAATCAAAAAATTTTAAGATATCACAAGACATTAGATACCAAATGAAATTAAAAATTTTGATACCAAATGAAATTGAAACATTTGTAAATTTTATACCAATGAAAGAAAATATTTTATATTTTAATACCAATTGAAATATATGGTAAATTTTGATACCAAATGAAAGGTAAAACATTTTTGATACCAATTGAAATCGAAACCCAATAAATTGAAACATATTGATACCAATTGAAGTATATTGTAAATTTTGATATCAAATAAATGATACAATATGAAGTATATTTTGATACCAATTTAAATGCCAATTGAAAATAATGCATAAGCTTATTTAAAATATCAATTGAGATACCAATTGAAATTAAGATACAAAGCAAGCTTAGCATAAACATAATTTGTGCTTTAAACAAGTAAGGCTATAGTAAATCAAGCACAATCAAATCATATATATGTATGAAAATGAAAATACTAATAGAAATTGATATTATTTGAAAATTTGAAGCATATATATATAAGAAAATATATGAGCATACAAAATAAATATCAATTGCAATACCAATTGAAAATATAATGATGATCAACTCATAAATAACCACCCTATACATGCACATGATAAAAGGTTTTCAATAAGGCATACAAGGCATGGTCGCACATCCATCCGCCCTTAAAAGGGGTTTGTAGGGTTTTTCAAACATAAGAGTTTGAAAAATATTGTACATTAAAAATGCTACCAAATGAAAAATAAATAACTAGTATAAATAATTTTTAAAAAAACTAGTTAAACATCCTTCAAAACATGAAAACAAATCATATGTATGTCATGAATCATACCAAATACATAAGTGTTGACACTCGAAATCTATAAAGCTTAAAACTTCTCATGAAGACAATGTCATGAGTAAACAAATAATAAGTGTGAGTGTACAAGAATCATGTAAATAGCATTTTCATAAAAATAATCAATGAGGCTCAAAACAAACATGAATGTCTTTTTATCAAACACATATGAAAATCATAAAAAAATTATTTTTCATTTAAAAAATAAACTTCAAGGTATATGTATGATTTATCCAAAGCTAAAATATGCATACATATCCCAAACAAAAAAAGAGTCCATAATAGTATTTGCATGGAGGCAAGTGACTCAAGGAGTATACATGTATATTTATTAGTTTTGGACAAAGAATACATATACATGAAGAAAAAACATGCATAAAAATAGGTAAAATAAGTGTAAATGATGGAATCATCAAAACTAGGCTATACATGTACATGTAATAGGTACAAATGAGCAATAAAGTACAAACATATAAGAATCAATTGTTGCCCACTACTTGTACAAGTATATACATAAGTTTTGACAAATACTACATCTAAACAAGTTTTTACCACATGAAGTACAAAACATGAACATGCTAAAAATCATCAATGTAAAAGTATGTAAATAAAATAAGAGTTTAGAGATAGTTATCAAACTAAAGAACTATACTCTATGTCTCCAAAACATGGTAGTCTTCCCACCAAACTTCCTTGATAGCAGTGCATTAATTTGTAGTGTCCATCTACCATAAGGCACCAACCATCTCACGTCATGTGAGAGCCCACACCTACATCAAACACAAGAGGTAGGGACTTTGGAACCCATTTTCTTTTGGGTCCACGGGGGTTAGTCTTATTTGAAACCTAAACATTCTTATTAGCAAAATTTAAAGAATTAATTCTATCATAACAAAATTTTACCAAATGGCCTTTGCGGTCGCAATGTGTACATTTGTACACTCTAGCATGCATATGTGTATGAGTGTGATCATGACGTGCAAAGTGTGCATATGCATATTGTGGGTGATGTGCATGAACATGTGGAGCTTATTTCTTTTGAAACAAGGTTTCCAATCTTTTATGGTTAAATGCACAATTACTCAAAGTTGAGCTCAAACAATCTATTTTATTTTTCAAAAATTTAATCTCATTTTTATTGATAGTAGCATGAAAAGTATGGTGAGAATGAGAATCAACATTCTTTTTCTTATTAGAAATATTTTCCTTTTCTTTTTCAACAATTTTTCTTTTTAAGGAGTTGTTTTCATTCAAAGCAACTTCTTTTTCTTTTTCTACCAACATAATTTTACTTTTCAAAGAGGTATTTCCTTCACAAAGATCATTTAATTTAGAAGACAAGGAAATATTCTCATTTTTCAAAAATTCGTTTTCTTTAGAAATGCATTCCATTTTATTTTTAAAAGAGTCATTTTCTTTTAATATGAAATCAAATTTATTTTTCAATTTCTTATTATCCTTTTTAATCATGTCATACTTTTCAAGAAGTTGTTGACAAAAAGATTCAAGTTCATTATAAGACATATCAACATCCTCTTCTAACTCGGATTCGGAGTTTACCTCAAGGGGGTTATCCCCTTGGACCATGTAGCATACGTTGGAAGCCTCACTTCCAACATCCGAATCGCTCCCCGCATAGTATTGTTCTTCTTCGCCAAGGGAGACTATAGTGTTCCAAACTACAAAAGCCGAATCAAAGTTAGAAACTATAGATAAATATTCATCATTTAGGGTTGACTTTAAAGCATGGATGGCTTTTGTATTAGCCTCAAGGTGTTTGCCATTTAAACAATATGCATCTTTAATTGTGGCAAAATAAACATGAATGCCTAGGGCTTTGAGGTATAATGACATCTTAACTTTTCAAGTTTGGATGTTAAGAATGTCAAAGGTGGGAGGTGACATGAAATTCATGTGTGTGTACAAATATTGTGATTAGTCAAAAAATAAAGATCTTTAACTCTAGGTTGTTAGACCCAAATCAAGAGTACTTGACTCTGATACCAATTGAAATCACCTAGAGGGGGTGAATAGGTGACTAGCTAATCTAATGGTGAATTAATGCGGAATAAAAACTATTTATGCAATCCAAAATTCTTAAGCTAAACACACAAGGTATAACACAAGAGTGTAGCCGGATTCCCCGTGAAGGGCTCTGGACTAACTCCTCAAGATTCCTCTAGATAAGAGTTGAGGTGCCACTATGGCTCTCTTAGTTGAATACAAGTGTGAGCAAACAATCCCAAGCATATAACAATAAGGCAATAGATATATCAAGCATATAAAGATAAGGCAATATAAGCATGCAAGATATAAAGACAAGTGAGAGATAGAGAGAGAGAGCAATCACAAACACGGGAGATTTGTTTCGAGGTTTGAGCACCCTTACTCTACGTCCCCGCCTTCAACACTATGAAGGATTTCCACTAAAAATGATCCCATCGGATCACTCAGTGCCGCAACACCTACAAGCGAGTTCACACTAGAACTCCTTTAGACTCTATAGTTCCTCTCTTTTTCCCGCAAGAATAACACACGCAAGCACACTAGCTTGCCGAGGCCGCACCTCTACACCGAGCTCTCACTAGAACTCGAAACACCGCGAACCCGCAAGTCCGCCTCCTCAAATACAATGATGAAACACTTGGTGATCTAAACACTTTGATCACCTAAAATCACTCTCACAACAACTCTCCTATTAGGATTGATATCAATGGATAGCTCAAGTGTGTGTGAGAAAAACAAGGATTGATTTGTGGTGAAAACTCAAGAAAACTCTTTTACAAAACACTCTTGAAAAACTCTCCTTTTGATATGAAAGTATTTGGCTCTAAAACAAGTGGAGATAAACACTTTTAAGTGTATGAAAAAATAGCTCAAAACCTACTTAAAATCTTGTATAAAACAGTCCAAGGGAGCCCCATTTTATAGGCTCCAAAAATTTGCCCGTTGGAAGCCAACTCAGCAGCATTGGTTGTTGACGGTCGACCGCCCGGTTGACTGCCAACGATCGATTTTTTGACGGTTGGGTAGGTTGGTCGACTGGCCGGTCGACCGCCAACTAGGCAATGGCCTAGCGGTCGACCGCCCGGTCGACCGAGCCATTTCCAGAGAGCAGAAGCTCTGGCGGTCGACCGTGCAGTCGACCGGCCCAACCTGTACACGTCTGTGCACATCGGTCGACCGGAGCGGTCGACCGACTTCTGGATTGGTCGACCGCCCGATCGACCGGCAGAAGGCTGGTCTAGCGATTATAGGGATAAAAAACTTGTTATTTTGCTTTTAATAAAATCCCATAAAATCTCTAAAAATCTACAAAAATAAGTTCAGTATTATAGTTTGATATACAAACATGTTTGAGTAAAATCAAAACATGTTACAAACATTTTGAACTGTTTTTGTGTTATTGAAATTTTGGTTTAACACAAAAAATCGTATTTTTCCAAATTGATTTTTTCAAATAAAAAACCGATTTTTTCAAAACTTCTCCAAATATAAAAACATGATATTCTAAACACTTTTAAAGCTTAGTGTGTATGTATATGATCCACTACACATATATGATGAAATATCTATGTTTTTGTCATTAAGCACTAAAATAGTTTTGGTAAAACACATGCATACTTTGAATTCTAAAAATCAAACCGGTATTTTTTCAAAACGAAAACTCTTTAATGAAAACACATAGAAATCTTGTGTGTGAGTGTATATGTACTTGAGCAATCCACCAACTAATCTATCCGTTACATTTTATCTAAAAATAAAATCTTAACAAAACAAACCTAGACACAAGTCTCCTTGGAAATCTTCTCTTGAAAATCTTCTCTTCTTCTTGACTTAGTCCAAACCATGATCCAATGAGCTAGACTCCTATTGAGTACTTGATGTGGTCTTGATGCACAAGCTCTTGAATCAACACGTGCTAGCTCTAAAACTTGACTTTAAATCCTTTGTTGAAGCAAAACACCTATTAAAATCTTGATCACAAATCTGAGACTAAATAAACACAAGATTAGTACTATAACTACATGAGTTAATCATCAAAACTAAAGTGATGGGCTTTTTGGGCCAACACCCTCCCCTTCCACCGCCACTCCGTCGCCCCCCGCTGCCACTCCGCCCTCTAAAAATTTTCAAAAAATTTGTAAATTCCTGAGTTCGAACCATATACCTCAAGCTCAAGTGTGTGAGTGAGACAAGCTTGATGACCAACTATAATATCCAACACTTGTGTAAATGGTAAAGTGTGAAATAAATATTTAAACAGTTTAATAAAAAATTTATTTTTTTAAATATCCGAGCCGGCCTGACACGGGTCCAGCCGGTCGGGTCGCGGGCCGACCTTAGTCTCCGAAAAGGCACCCGAGCCCGGGCCCGGGTCGGACTGGCCAGGGCGAGCGCGGCATGGTCCGCTCCTTTGGCCCACCGCGCCTGGGCTGGGCCGGGCCAGTCCAGGCCCGTTTGACACCCCAAATCCTAACCTCATCACCATTCTCTAGCATCGTGTCAATACCAAAGGTTGACATACTAAACACATTGATACCCGTTCCTTTACAAAATATTATTATATGTATTTTTTCAGTTTTAGAAGGTATATATTCTATTGGTTTCTCATGAATCATTTTAAAAATATCTACAACCGGATAGTTACGTGCCACTTGAAATTGATTGTGAGAGAGGAAAAGGAAAGAGTGATGCAAACGTATTAATTCTGATTATATTAGTGAATTAGTGAATATGGAAAACTGATTAGTTGTGCACGTGAAACTTTCATTAATTCATGTACACTCACACACAAACTATATACATAATTATAGATATGTACATTCATATGGACACACACAAATAAACACATGCACACACACAAATAGAAACATATGAACATGTAAGTTTTTATATACATATATTATGCATATGTATACACACATATATATATCCACATGTATAAATGCACAAATATAGACACATACACTCATATATATCTCCACATATGTGCGTGTTTAAATATATTTGTGTATATATAATTGTGTGTATGTCTATGTATGTATCTAAATATGTGAATATATATGTATGTGTATGTATGTATCTATATATGTGAATACATATGTGTATTTGTTTATATCTATGCATATAATTATATATGTGATGAGATAGACTTGTGTCATTCTGGAAGGATTCGAGGTCAAATCCTTCCCACTCAAATACGACATTCGAATACAAGATCCACTTCGTTGAAGTTGATCTATATTATTTTAAGTATTTATTAATCAAAAATCAAATGTTTTGAATACTTTTACTCATGCATCAAGTAGGAGAAAAACGGACGGCCTAAATAGTAAGTTGGTTAGTTTTACGGTGTAGAACATTTGAATCCTAACAAAAATTTGTTTGTAAGGGTTTTTAAATGTTTAGATCATGATCAAATGGCCGGATCGAGAATTTGTATGTTTAAAGACATATATCTAACCAACTTACTACTTCTGGCTGTCCATTTTGCGTCACTTGATGGATGGGTAAAAAGTATTCAAAACACTTGATTTTTTGTTGTCGAATAAATTCTTTCAGGTACTTCCGGAGGCTTCTATAGTGGACAGTTTGTTGTCCATTACTGTCGTGATAGGAACAATATTCTTTCACTCCAGGTAGTGTAAGGTCATATTGGATCGGTTTCGGGCATTTAACCCATGGCTAGTCCTTGATAGCGCTAAAGACTTCTTGATAGGAAGCCGCAGTGGAGTGAAATGTTTTCCCTCTTGAAGGCTTGGCACGAATTCGGTGAGAGGACCGGAAATTTCTGTCTTTTGCATGCGGGTTGCCCCCAATTCGGGTGACCGACATTCATCAGAGTCTCGCATTATGACTTTGACTTTTCGCAGTTGTTACCACATTTGAGAGACTGGTTGGTAGAGCTCTTTATCGTCTTCTCCAACTGGATGCAAGGCTGGGCTCGAGACAGGACCTCACTCATCCAAGTGACGTCATGCTTCAATAGTTGCTTATATAGAGGGCGAGAAACATGCAACCCGCTGATGAATGCGGGTTGGGCATCCTGGCGAGCTGGTTCTGAAAGTATCTGATGTACGACTTGAAGCTGTCATCGTGTCTCATTTTGAGCGAACGCGGTGATGATAGAGAATAAAACCAATTTGAAGCCACATCTTTCAAACCGGACAGAAAGGTTAGGTACAAAAGCAGATCATTATGAGAGTAGACCACCATCTTATCTCAGAAGTCCCTAATGTGTTGGACCGGGTTGCTGGCTCCGAAGTGGTAGTCAAAGATTGGAGTTGTGAACTTCTTCGAGAGCTCACACTCCAGGATTTCTTCGGAGAGAGGGGAGTCGAAGACTTTGGCAGCTGCCTATTTCTTCCGCTATAGAGTTGCAGCTTCGCCTCTTGGATCTGCCTTTGGACCAGGTCGTCGAGGGTTTATATGTTAGGGAACTCCTCGATCCTCCTCCGAGTCTGGTCGTGTTGAACTCCCGTTCAGAAATGAGGCGACTCATTGTCGAAGTAGTTTTGCACAGGAGAGAAGTTGGTATGATCTGCCTCAGGCTTGTGATGAGCCTGTCGACCTGAGTTTCTCTAATTATAGGTTCGTCCTCTGGCTGCGCCTGCCCCTGGATTCTTTGGAGGGCAGCGATCTGCGCTCGGAGTTAATCGTTGTTATGCTTTAACGCCTTTTGCTTTCAGGCGCACTATCACGGTCAAGAGTCGCTAGCTTCTGGTCGTGATCTGACTGGGTGATTGTTCTTTCATCTGCTACTTTATGTCGATGAGCATCTGGAAGATCTGGCCTTCGAACAGTGGTGACGATCAAGTGCTGGCGGTGGCCCTCTGAGATGAGGAGCCAATATCTTCGATGACATGCTCGCATTCGGCGGCATGTAGAGGACCGTGCCCCAGCGGTGGTACTAGTCCTACCTTTGGAAGGGGTGCCTTGTAGATGATCGCTTGTTTCTTCGAGGCCATTGACACGAAGGAGAGTTTTTTAGGAAGGTTTGGGTGGAAAAGAGGAAGATTTGCATCCTAAATGCCACTTCTTCCCATCGCATCCGTCTTCATGAGATATAGTCACAGGCTTTCACTTCTCAATGAGTGAAAGATTTGTCCCCCGATGTACTTGAAAGCTTCTATTGTAGAGCTAATTTGAGAGGGCTTGATAGTGCTAAAGAAAGGTTCAGGTAAGAATAAGGAAAATATATAGATTCAGAGTCATGTCTTCATGTAGAGAGAAGAGTGGATCCAATACACATCAGACTTTTTTCTTAGAAAATGCAGTGATGTACTTGGATAATTTGGTAATGTCATGTCCCGCGAGTTAGTTGCCTGACACCTTATCGGGAAGGGCAGTCTACCAGCAGATCGAGTTTGAGCCTGATGGAGCCAAAGCTGTGTTGGTTTGGCTAATGGCCCCTCTGTCAAGTGATTGAGCGCAGGAAAATCATATTGACCGGATATATTTAAGCTTTTGATGACTCTATATTTTGCCTCTCTTTTATTCCATAAGGAGCAAGAGCCGTCATATTAGATTTTGCATTGAAACTCGGGTGCTCAACCAAGTAACTTGACCATCAAGAACTAACTTGCTTGACTGACCACTTCATACTTTTCAGAGTTGGATCTATGGTCGGGCTACTACTTGGTGTGTATCACAGAAGGAGACAAGCAAAAAAGGACATGTATGACAAGCGACAACGCTTTCTAAGCGTTTTGATTTTGGGTCATGCCACTCACCATCATAAGAGCTATTCTACCCATACTTAATTAAATGACTGGTGGTATACTTTGAACGTGAGCTATAGCCAGTCGTTAAATGTCCACGTTAGCCACCTCCAGACTTTAAGTATTAAGGTCTCAAATAGCCTCTATATAAAGATATAAGAAGGCTTCGGTGGACTGAGAGAGATCCTATACCTAGGGGGGCATTGGATAGGTGATGGCTTGATTAGGTGGATGGGGAGAAAGTGAGGGCTATTAAGGAGGAGGACCCTTACAAAAAAGAAAGTGGCAGAGTTTAGGTCCTTCTTAGAACTTGTCCACTACTATAGGATAGGCAATTCATTGGATGAATACTGAAGGCAGCGGCTCCATTGGCAAATCTCCTGCAAGAAGGAACTAATGTGGAAATGGATGGATCAGTGTCAAGAAGCTTTATAAGACGTAGATGAGGCAGTAATGGAGGAGCATGTGTGTTGGTTGCCAGACCACACCCAAACATGATCGGTGCATATGGGATGCCTCAGACGTTGCCATTGGGGGAGTTCTCATGTGATGATGAGCATCCATAGCCTAGAGAGTTGTAAGCTCGATGACACCAAGTGGCGGTCAGACGTTCTAGGAGAAGGAGATGATAGAAATTGTGCATTGCCTTCGCACATGGAGTCAAACTGTCATTAGGTTCATGATTCATGGTCATTTCCCATCCGGCAGCCAGGGATCACACCAAAGAGATGCATCTCTGCCATTTCCAATAAGTTTCTTGATATGTAAAAGGCTCTCATGCTTCATGTTTATGATCAGCTTCCAAGTGTAAGAGTGCACTAAATGAGAATCTACATCCAATATATGCTGATTCTTAAGGTAAATACCCCTCATCCAATCTATCCAAAGGGAGTTCGATGTACACATTCTCCCAAGGAGCTCGAGACCAGCTGTAGAACAAAGGTCCTTGAGTCTTCTGATACCCAAACGACCCTTACTTCTTGGTCTACAAATTTCATTCCAAGTCCAGCTATGCATTCTGCCCTTCCAAAGAAAATTTGCACAAATCCTTTCTATGTCTCTGATTATTGATACATGGAAAGAATATATCATCAGGAAAAAGAAAATGCGAGATTTGTAACCCTGGTCATCTTTTAATACATTGTACTACCGACTGTAGTAGCTAATTCCATATGAATTGACTAAAACTCCATTACTATGTCAAAAATATATGATGAGAGGGGATACCCCTTTCCTAATGTCTCTATTGCTAGTGAAGAAACCAGAGGGAGAACCATTTATCATGATAGAGAAAGAAGGGTAGATAAACATTCTCTATCCATACTATCCATGTAGGAGGGAAGTCCATACATTGCAAGATCTAATAAACCAATTCCATATTAATGCTATCAAAAGCCTTGTGTAAGTCTACATTGATGCACACCCTTTGACCATGTCCTTGATTAAAGTCTCTCACCAATTCATGAGCTAGTAAATAACACTCACTCATATGTACCTTCTAGAAAAACATGCTGATTTCCACATACTAGCTCACCATAACTTTCTTGACTCTGTTACTCAGAATCTTAGCAGTTAGCTCACAGATCACATTACATCATGAGATGGGTCTATAATCTGACAAGCTATTTGCACCAACTGTTTTGGGTACCAAAGTGAGAAAAGTGTGATTAAGTTTCTTAAGAAGCTTACCCCTTTTGAAGAAAGAATAGATTGCAGCTGTAACATCTCCTTTGACAAGATTCCAATTCTTCTGAAAGAAGTTTCCATTGAATCTATTTGGGCCTGGGGCCTTATCAGGTCTCATTCCAAACAATCCAGCCTTAATCTCTTTATATTCTACTTTTCTGATCAACCAATCACTAGCTTCAGCTGTTAACACCCCCTTAGCAACTAGATCAGGGAAGATATTCCAGTAATCTTGCTGATTAAAGAGTTCTTCATAGAACTGAGGAGCATGTGTTCTTAAGGAATACATATCAGAGATGCGAGTGCCATTTGCATCAATTAATTGATTGATACAATTTTTAGAGTTCCTTACCTTAGTGGAAGAGTGAAAAACCTTGTTATTCCTGTCACCAAGTAGCAGCCAGGTTTTCATATTCTTTTGCCTTAATTTATCCTCCTCCCTTTCCAACCATAGCTGAAGATCAAGCTTGTGTTTTACCTCCTCTTGCTGTGAGTTGGTATCAAATGGAGCATTTGCTCATTCATCTTGGGTGTGTGTCAGGATATCAGAAATTTGCCTAATCTGTCTTCTTGGATTGGAGAAATCCTTGGAGCTCCATTTTCTCAATGTTTTTTTCAGTTCCTTGAGTTTAGAAGCTAATTGGCACATAGAATTACCCTGAAAATTCAGATTCCACACTTCTGAGACTACTTCACGAAAACTTGCACAATTGAGCCAATAATTGAAAATTTTAAAGGGCTCTGGACAGAATTGGATTGAGATAGCATGTGCAGCACCAGGGGTGTCTGATCACTGCTAGAGGTTCCTTGGTATGCCATAAATGCTTCAGGTAGTAAGCTGAGCCACTTATCATTGCAGATTGCTCTGTCTAGCCTGCCATATATCCTAGCTTGACCCTGAGTGTAATTATTCCATGACCACGTTGAGCCCACACTCTTTAGATATGAGAAACCACAATATGTCAAGCAAACATTGAGATCTTTTCAATTTGTTAATAGAAAGACACAATCTTCTCATCAAGTATATCTGCATGCATTGAAGTAACCCACTAGTATCCAATGCAGGTTACTGAATTTAATGTGCATTTGTTGCAATTCAGCCCACAAAGTCTCCGTATCAGCTGCTGTGTTCTCTTCATAAATTATTGAGAAAACAATGTTGAAACTTCCATTATTAGTCATATTTACAGTAATTTGCTGCAGACTCACCTCTTCAACAATAGCGTTCCAGCATGTGTAATCCAATCTACCCATATTCTTCCTCTTGTAGAATAGGCATATTTGTTGCAGAAAGACCATGATTGAGGGATGCATTTGGTAATTTTTAAAGATTTCCTAGGTCTCAATTTTCTCTTAATGAGCCCCACAATACTTTGACCAAACTTCTCTATATTATCTCTAATATCTGATCTCCTACTACTTTTATTAAATCCTCTTACATTCCACACAAGTGCTGACATTTATTCAATAACTGATGAGCCTTTGCTTGATCTAGTAGTCATTATAAGGCCAATAGAAGACTCCTTGTCCTTTGTTTGCTTAGCTTTCTTCAGTTTAACCTGTTTGCTTTTCTCTTTTTCCTTCTCCCAATTTGGATTCTCAATTGAAATCTGAAAATTGAGAGTGACATCAGCTTTTCCCTGCTTACCATTCTCTTTTAAGACAGCAAATTTATCCTGCCTAACTTGGTCTAAAGTTTAAGATTCACCAGAAGAACGTTGTTGCTGCTGCTGCTGCAATTGAATGTTTGTATCCTGTCCAAAAGTTTTTTTTGACGCCAAATATAAACCTGTAATATTACATTTAGAAATTCCTTTAGGAGCCAAATTTGAACCTGCCAAATTTGAAGAATCACTATCTGCTGCGTCCAGGATATCTTGATTGCAAGTGCTATCAGTGTTCATCTCTTTCCCAGGTTGAGCCTTGTCGACATATCCCTCCTCTATCCCCTCTGCTAGCTGATACTGATTGATCGTTAATTCCATCCTTAGAATGTTGGAACTCAGTAAACCTGGCAGGAATTAATTCTGGCATATCCTCTTCTGGCAAAGCTGCTGCGGATGGTGCTACTGCTGGTGGTGCTGCTGCTGCTTCTGTTGTTACTGCTTCTGCTGCTGCTGGAGTTACTACTGCTGCTGTTGGTGCGGCTGCTGCAGTCAAGTGCTTTCCCCTTGATACTACTGATGCTTCAACTAACATAGGCTCATCACCTGCTACCATTGCTGTCGTATTGGATATAGGCTCATCTTTGTGTGCTGCATGTTTTCTCAACTCTGAACCTGTCAGGTCATCCAGTGGTGTATCAGTGTGCATGTTTCCAGTGTGCATATTTGCTAGGGTGGTCTCATTAGTCAAAGACTCCTCTTGGATCTGGGTCTACTTACTGCCTGTATTCTCAGCTCGGGATGATGAAACACCAGTGTAACGCCCCGATCCTAAAGATACAGAGACGTTATGGCGAGCATATACGCGAGGAAAAATACCCCTCGTATACGCGCTAAGCCCAAAATGTAACCTGAACAAGCTATAATCTAAACCATAAAAATCAAGAATCACTGCAATGATACATATAAGACAACACATGATAGCAATGAATAATAGGAAGAAAATGACAGCTGAATAGAAGTCAAAGTGATATACAGGAATCAAAAAATAATAACAAGAATAAAATGCAAGTATACCAGAATCAAAGGGAGAGGACCCAAGCTCCTTGCAAGGCGTGCCGTCTCATCGAAAACCTGCACATTAGAAACAATCGTCCAATAGCTGGACGTGCAAACCCAGGGTCATCAGAACGCGACCATAATGAGTGTGTGTGTAAAGGGGAAACAGCTCGTGCAGAAGAAACAATGTGCATAAATAGTAATAAGAACAACTACTGATATAACAGGTTACATAAGCAACTGAATAACAATGCAATAATATACATAGTAGCAACACGAGTAAAGATAGCAAGAATAAGAGTACATGTACAAGACAAGTAAAACAACTGTAGCAAACAACAGATGTCTAGATGTGCAACCTATCACATGTCATTAGGTTGGTATCCAAGTCTGGTCATAAGTCTGGTCCTGGTTATAATCATGAATCTATCATAATAATATAAATAGATATACAATCAGGTAATTACAGTCAGTCACAAGGCATCAACAGTTTATTTACTATTCACCTGATAATGTTGACTCCATTTGGAATTGATCGTCCTTCCTTTGGAATTCCATTCTTGATCTGTTGATATCCATGATTCCAACACTTCATTTAGAGTGATTTGGATGTCCATCTTGATTTCATCCTTCCTTCCTATTCTTTTCTCCTAATTCTATCTCTTGAGATTGGTCACTCCTTGTTGAAGCCGGTACCAGAAATCAGAGCGCGCATCGGAAGCGTGGTGAAGTCGTGATGCAGTGAGAAGTGGTGTGGAAGCTTCATCTTCTTCCTAATTTGATTTTTATCATTCCCCGCTTTATTGAAATTTCGAGGACGAAATTTTTATTAAGGTGGGTAGAATGTAATATCCCTAATCTAAACTACTGTATTTTTATTTTCTTCAAGTATTTATTTTGATTTACTGAGTATTTTTATTTAATCAAGTTAATTTATTATTTTTCCTGAGATTATTATTATTAAGTATAGAGATTATTTTGGGGCAGTAAATGGTAATTTGACATTTTACATTTACCATTATTATCATTGATTGATATTTAATTATTATTTCCAATATTTCATTAAGGTCACTATTCTTTATTAATATTTTTATTCCATTATGATTATTATTTATTGTTAATATATTATTATTCTCTTGTTAGCATTCAATGATTATTATTGTTGAATATGCAAATTATTTTCAGATAGTAAATAGCAAATTATTCTTTCAATATTATTTATTGTTATTTCTATTAGTGTATTATTATTTCTATTGCTAGTGCTCAGTAATTATTATTAGTGTTCTATTATTTTGTAATTAAGTATTTCGAGTTGTTATTGGTATTATTAATATTATTATCTTAGTTAAGTATTGTTACTACTAATGTGGGATTATTATTTTGTAGTGGTGTTTATTATATTCCCCTTCCCTTGAGTCATATTCATGTCTTACTCCTTGATCCTACCGTTACCCATTTGGAGTTCAAGCCCATACCCAGTCAATCCATTACACCATAGACCCAATACTCATTGGTGATCCCATACCCAATTACCCGTTTTGAATTCCGTAACCCCTTTGACCCGTTCCTAATCCATGCCCGCTAGCCTAAACCCAACACTCATTTATCTAATTGGACTCATGCCTCAACCCGTTGGCATACCCGCTACCCGCAAACCCTATAACCACTCCATATATATCATAACCTAAACCTAAACCTAATCTTTATATTCATCTCCTCCTTCTTAACCTAGCCGTCATTCTTCTTCTCCTTCATGTGCCGCACAGTTGAGAGACCCCAACTAGAACTCCTCCACTTACAGAACCCCTACTCGGCCCAACCTGTAGCCGCCTCCTTCCCTTGCTGCAGCCACAGGAACAAACCCCCTCTCCTGGCCGGCAACATCACCAATACCTCCACCCTTCCCTGATGGCCGAGCCCAGCAGATCTGGCGACACCAGCAGCAGCACAACTGCATGGCCGAGCAGCACCCCTTTCCTCCTGCAGATCTGGACAGCAGCACGTCCAGCTGCAGCGGCTGTCCAGACCCGCCCCGCTCCTCCTCTCCAGGCCGCCCCACCACCGGAGCAGTCCTCCTTCCCTCCATGGCGCACCAGAAGACCCAGCAACAACCAGGCCGCAACCTGCGCCCATCTCCCCGAGCAACAGCAGCGAGCAGGCCCAGATCAACAGCCTGCAGATCTAATCTGCAGGCGTGTTCCCCAGGCCGTGCACAGCAGATCAGCACCTCGACGGGCCCCGGATCCCCACCACGGCGACTCGGCAACACCACCAACAGCAGCAACACCACTTGGCGGCCACCACCCGTCAGCCGGGCACGAACAGCGACCACAACAGCGAGGAACAGCCCAAATCTGCAGCAGATCCAGATCTGCGCAAGTTCAGGCGAGCAGGCCGTTCTCCCGATCCACGCCAGCCCGTCGTCGGAGACTGACACGGTGACCTTCTCCAGTGTCTTGGCCACCCCCCCATGCAGTCCGTTGGCGAGGAACGACACCACAGCGACCGCGGCAGCGACTCGCCCGGCGACGCGCACAGCAGATCCAGAACCAGACCAGCAGCACAGGCAGCGAGCGAGCGGCGATTCCAGGCCCTTCCGGCGAGCGCGAGAACTCCAGATTGCAGCCAGGTCTTCCCCAGGACCCTGGCTACCGTCCTATGCAGTCCGACAGCGAAGAGCGGCGCCACGGCGACCGTAACGGCGACTCGCCCGGTAACGTGCAGATTCCCCAATGTGAGTGTTTACTCCTTTCGGTTCCGTTTCTTTATATGTATTGATTCTTTTTTGATTCAATTGTGTACATAGAATAATAGGGGCATTGTGTATGTTGATGTGTGTGAGAGAGGAAACTTATACATATTTTATTGTGTGGGAGATTAGGCGTTGTAGTGCCTCTGTCCTCTGTTCTGGCAGAAGGCTAGTCGACTTGCCCATATCTATTAGTCGACAAATCCATATATTAGTCGACTATATCCAGACCCCTAGTCGACTAATTATGTGACCTGGAAGTGTGTAACATCTTGTATCTGTATCAGTCGACTTGGTTTACCTGTACAGTCGACTTTCCTTGCCCCTAGTCGACTTGGACTACCTCTCCAGTCGACTAAGTTGGTTCTGATTGTTTTGTATAGACACCTATGGATGGTAGACCTTACCTATGAGTTGCGTTATGAGTATAGATGGTGTTCATGACTTTGAGAGATGGATATTGGATGGAATGACTTGATCAATAGAACTTAGATGCATGTACATGTTATAGTACCTAGTATCAAGATATCATGATGGAATTTGGATGCATGTATATGATATGTTGTGGTACCGTGTGTTGGGACATCATAATTGATACTTATAGAAGAGGGAATTGTGAAGTCTTATGAATCAGATATATCTGTCAGAGTGAGTAGACTAGTACTGATGATGGACATATGTTGGAACAACAACTATTGCATCTGATTACTCGATGTGTATTGGTATTAGAGGATCAAGTAACCATTGGAATATGAGTTGGTTGTGATGATTTGGATCTGTAGTTGAGTTTATGAGATTTGTTGATGATATGTCATTGATGTTAAGTGTCAGTAGTAGCTATTCTATATTGCAGTATATGAGGACATATCAGATATGACTGGATTAGTTGAGCTGTGTCTTAGATTGATATTGAGTTAGAGGTTATCCAAAATCTATGTTCCTTATATTAGAGCCTGACTTGTTTTGAGATGAGATTGACGTTGTTGGCAATTGAGATTCATTAGATGATATGTGTTGATGTTAAGTATCAGTAGTAACTATGCTTTATTGTAGTTGATCGAGGATATATTGGATGTGATCTTTCTTTACTAAAAATTATGACGATTGGATTGATGCATGAACTTATTCAGAGTTGGACTGAACTTGTGTTATAGATGATATTGGATTTACATTCTTTATGGTTAAACCTGATATGCATTAAGATGAGCTTGATATATTTCAAGTAGAATACTTTCCAGACTTGATATTCATTTATTGGTAATGATTTAAGTGATGATTCATTTGGGTATTGATTATGGACTTGTTATGATATAGGAGACTGGATTTCTTGATACATGGATCAGTGTATAGACTTAGTTAGAATTTGAATTGATCTGGGATTCATGTTATTTACATTGGAGATTGATCAGTAGTTAGATGTGATCATCTTAGTTGAGTTGTGATTTAGAAATATCAATGATTTGGAGGAATGAGTTGAATACATACATTGCTTGGATTATTCTGTTCATGACAGTAGGTTGTTACTCATCTTGGATAATCTTGTTTTACCTGTGAAACCTGACTGATTATTCTTTATATATATCTACCTGATACTCTTGTCCATGTTACTTAATTGATGGGAAAATATTATTACACGGTAACAACACTCGCATGTTCACTTGTTATATATACCAGTATCATGTTCCTTGATATTTTATACTCCTGTTATTCCGGTACCCTGACTTTCACATGTTGATATTGTTACCGTGATTACCACTGAGTCATCCCAGAGATTTAAGTAACATGTATACTAAATAATCTTGATAAACTAAAACATGATAACAAACAACTTGCACTGGGATTGGGGAGATTGATGGAGGAGACAGCGTCCGTATTTTGGGTGGACCTAGGATATAGGTTGCGCAGCCGAAAGAGGGTTCCACTGCAGGGTTCCCGTGGGGTGACTGGCACCCCGTCATGTTTTATTCCTGTTATACATGTTCTTGACTACCTGGCGGTAGGTCCTGGTTCAGCGCCAGGAGTCTGGGCCGTGGTCCCGGGTATGTACGGGACCCACCTAAAGCATGGACAATGTCTCCAACCGATCAGTTTCAATAATTTAGGGCATCGATTGGCATGTGTGGTAGGCGTAGTATGGGATGCGTCTATTATGTGTGACAATTGGTGTTCGCTGACATAATTAATAATAAACTGTTGATACTTTGTGACTGACCGTAATCACCTGATTGTATATTTATATATCACTATGTTGACCCATGATTGTAACCAGGACCAGACTTATGACCAGACTTGGATACCAACCTAGTGACATGTGATAGTTACACATCTAGACATCTGTTGTTTGCTACAATTGCTTTATTTGTCTTGTACATGTACTCTTATTCTTGCTATCTTTATTCGTGTTGCTTTCATGTATATTATTGTTCAGTTATTCATCTTGTTATTTAGTCTCTTATATTTGCAGTTGTTCTTATTATTATTTATGCACATTGTTCTTCTGCACGAGCTGTTTCCCCTTTACACACACACTCATTATGGTCGCGTTCTGACGACCCTGAGTTTGCACGTCCAGCTATTGGACGGTTGGTTTCCTTTGTGCAGGTGTTCGTTGAGGTCGTATGCTTCGCGAATAGCTGGATCTTCTTCCTATTCTATTCTGGTACTCTTATCTTTTTAGCTTTCATATTACTTCCTGATTCTTGTCATATCAGCTCAGTTCTTATTCCAGTCACTATTCTAGCTCTTGATTCATATGATATCATGTGTGGTTGACTATATGTATTATTGCAGTGATCGATGATTATTTTAGTTCTGATTTATAGCTTGTTCAGGTTACAATTGAGGCTTAGCGTGTACACGTGGGGTATTTTCCTCGCGTATATGCGTCGCCATAATGTCTCCATATCTATAGGATCGGGGCGTTACAACCAGGCTGTGCATGAATAGCTGATTCTACTTCTGCATAGTTTGCACAGTATTATCTTCTTCAGTATCAGCTTCACCAAGACAACTCTTTATCTTTTAGAAGCCAAACCTCAACTGTAGGGCAATGTTTCTCCACATGCCCAAAGCATCTGCATTTCCTATAAGGTGGAATCCATTCATATTCCATTCAACTTCAATCACAATCCCTTCATCAGCTATAACATAGATTTGGTAAAGTTTTGTCCGCTGAGATTTCTATGAAACATCTAGCACATGAATTTTTTTTAAACTTCACTTAGAGAGGGGGTGAATATGTGAAGTGCTAATCAAATGCAAAATTTAAAACTTTTACACTAACACAAATGATTTCAAAGAGTGAAACCGAATTCCCAATGAAGGGCTTTAGAACTTCTCCTCAAGATTTCTTTTGATTAAGAGGTTGGGGTGCTTAATTGCTCTCATGAATTGAAATAAGTGTAAGCACAATATCAAGCATATATGTATAAGCAATAAGAGCAAATAACAAGAGTAGAATTGAGAGAGATAGCCAAACACAAACACAAATATATGTTTTGAGGTTTGAGCACCAAGCTTTACGTCCCTACCTTCACCTAGAAGGATTTTCACTATCTTCACCTAGGAACTCCACAAAGAAAATAAACCTCTTGTGCACAGAGCCAATGAATCTCTACACAAGAGGTGGGCACAAAGCCAAGGCAAACAACGTAATACACCTTTATACAAGAGGATAGCACAAAGCAATTTGAGAAATACAACACTTGGTGATCACTAAGACCACAAATTAGAAATCTCACAAAAACAAGAAATCATATAAGGATAGAGAGAAATGATAGATCAAGTTTGTGAGAAACCTAGAAGTATTAAAATGAAGCTCTTAAGAAAACATTTGCAAAAAATTTCTTAAAGAAATAGAGAATTGAAGTTTGAAAAAACTTGAATTTCCCAAAACCTTTTTTTTTATTTTTCAAAACTTTAAACATAAATTTTTCTCAATCAAAATCTTTTCAAAATCCTCAAAATTCTTGTTTGAAACTCTCTCTAATGACCCCTATTTATAGGAATAGGGTAGATGTAATATTCCTAACTAATAATACTATATTTTTATTTTTCTAAAGATATTTATTTTACTAGTTATTTTATTATTATTTGTTAACTTGATTTGTAGTACAAATTATTTTAAGATAGTAAATGATATTTTGACCTTATATTTATATTTAACATTATTAAGTATTATCATTTTAATTACTAGCTAGTATTTTTCCCATTACTATGTTACTATCAATATTATTGTAGTTGCTATTATTGTTAGTATTGATATTGTTATTATTCTTATTGTTATTGTATTATTTTAGTTGTTATTATTAACGGTAGTATTTTTACTAAGTATTATTAGATAATATTTTTAATATTAATAATTTATTTATTATTATTATTACTACTATCTCCATTTGATTTTTAGTATTTATTATTATTGTTACTATTATTCATATCTTTATGAGATCCTTAACCATTAACCCAAAACTCAATCCTAATCTTTAATCCAAATCCAAATCTTGATCTATTTTAAATATATAATCATAATTCAAATTTCAATTCAAACTCCCATCTTAATCCTAACTACTAAATTAAGCAATCTAAACCTAACTGGAATTCAAGTTTCTAAAATATCTAATAATCTATATAAAGACCTAAGCTCTTTCTTTCTCTTCTACCTCAAGAGAAAACCCTAATCCCAACTCTCCCCATCTCCTTCTTTCTTTTCTCCTCAAGCGAAGTATGAACAAAAGGGATCTTAAAGTGCAGAAATTGAGGAGCATGCTAGGAGATCAAATCCAAGTAAGTAATTTATTTTCTTAGACATAAATAGCTTATTAAAAATCATGTCTATACCATGATCTCCATGAATATTTTTTATACATCAAAACTCAATTTAAAATCCAACTAAAATACATGTGAAAATATATCAACTCATAATTTTAATTTATATATTTTTTCAGATATTTTTAAACAAAAGATTTTCAAAAAACATTGGCACAGTTCTCGGTCAGGCCGAGAGCAGCTCAGCCGCGTTCCAGACCATGGCCTGGCCTGGCTGGCCAAGGCCAGGCTGCTTGGGGCCACAGCAGGGCCCAAAGGCCCTATTGGAAAAAAAATAGAAAAATAATAAAAAAATCCTGGACCAGGCCTGGGCCTGGCCTGGTCCGGCCTGAGACTGATCCGGGCCTGGACTGTTGTGTATAAAAAAAAGAAAAGAAAAGAAAGAAGAAGAAAGAAAGAAATAATTTTGTATTAAAAATAATTAGTTTTAAATATTAAGAAAAAAATTGAGAAAAATATAAACAATAATCTACAATTCTTTTACTTTCTATGATAAAAATTTTAGACAAATATCAATATGAAATTAAATCAAATCACCAACTTTAAAGCCAATTTTACTTAATGATAAATTTAGACCCGTTAAGAAATTTTATTGTTATAAGCCTATTAAAAATCCAACAAAGAATTAAAAATTGATTTAAACTAAACCTACTAAATTCATTAGACCTAGAGGACCATATTCCTCCTACCCCCAAACTAATTAATTAAGATTAAAACCCCTTATATCTCTCAAGTAAAATTTTCTTTTAAAAATCTAACAATTTCTATTGAAATAAACCATGTAGATTTATCGAGGCCTTATGATTTCAGTGCTCTGGACTTGGGATGGATTTCAGGTAAGTGTTCTTTCCCCCTTCAATTAAATAAGAAATTTATGATAAATGATTTGATATATATATATATATATATATATATATATATATATATATATATATATGCTACTTGCTTTATTTCATGTGACCATCTGCTTTATTTTACCTGTATGAGTATCTGTATCATTTCATATGATCACTTACCTGTATTCCTTCATGAGACCTCAGTGAGTGATCATCCTATTTAGTTAGTTCATATGAGTTTTGTCAGTATCATTGCATGTGTTGAGAATTATTTACATTTGATTCATAGGAGAATATCTTACCTTGATTTTTGATCTATTATATAATACAGATTTTGGATTAATAGTTGCAAGTATTTTATTTGGATATATTCACCGATAAATCATCTGAGTAATGATGTTTATTGAAATCGAGGTTTGAGTATAGAGACTTTCTAGATTTCATGTAGCTTGAGTATGTCCCACTCCTTACTTATGATCTTGATTTAGATTGGAACTATTGGTGATGTAACTTAGAGTATAATCATATTTAAATATTGGATTTGACTGGTTCATGATTGTATTTATATGAGTGAATATCTGGCTAATATTATCAGCATATCTGATTATTCTTATTGATGATAAAATATGTGAAAGTTCAGTCGGACATTGATGATTGATTAAATAGGAGGTTCTTATTAATGGGACGGGATCTTGGACTTGTCAAATAGACCAAATAGACTTAATTAGATTGGAGTTGACTTGGGGGTTAAGAAATAGACGTTGATTGGGTTGACCTGACCTGATGGATTTTAGAGATATATACTTGATATGTTACTTGAGTTTTAAGATCTTGTGATTGACTTGGGTAGAGTGAGAGTATGTGATGATCTTGATCGAATTGAAATATGAAGATTTGATTAGATGTATCAAAACTTGTATATATTTCAGTTATTGAGGTTCAGATATATCAGTGACTTAGAGGATAAATATGTTGATGACTTTGAGGATCTGAGTTGATTATATACTTTGCCGGATTATTCTATTCATGACAGCAGGTATTTACTCACCCTGAATATCATGATATCTACCTGATACTATTGTCCATGTTACTTAACTACTGGGAAAATATTATTACACGGTAACAACACCATCATATTATACTTGTTACATATCATGTTATACCGGTGTCCTGTTCACTGACATTATATATCATGTTATACCGACATCCTGACCGGGACTATCACCGAGTTATCTCAGTGATCTAAGTAACATGCACATTAAATAATCTTGATAAACTAATAACATGACATTAACAACTTACACTGGGATTGGAGAAATTGATGGAGGAGACAACGTCTGTATTTTGGGTAGACCTAGGATATAGGTTGCGCAGCCGAAAGAGGGTTCCACTGCAGGGTTCCCGTGGGGTGACTGACACCCCGTCCTGTTCCTATTCCTGTTATACATGTTATACATGTACCTGACCTGTTATACATGTTCCTGACTACCTTGCGGTAGGTCCTGGTTCAGCGCCAGGAGTCTAAGCTGTGGTCCCGGGTATGCATGGGACCCACCTAAAACACATACAATGTCTCCAACCTATCAGTTTCAATAACCGAGGACCTCGATTGGCGCGCGTAGTAGGCGTAGTATGGGATGCGTCTATTACATGTGGTAATTGGCGTTCGCTAACATAATTAATAATGATAAACTGTTAATGTATTGTGACTGACCGTGATCACCCGACTGTACGTATATAATTATGATAGACATATGATTGTACACATGACCGGATTGTATACCAGACTAGTGATATATGCTAGGTTACACGTCTTGACATTAGTGGTCAGGATACTAATTATATATCGTTCATACCTGTGTTCTTGACATTTATTATTTTGTTATGTTTCATTTCAGTTATCATGTTGTTATTGATTGCGTTGTTATGCACGAATACCTTTTCGTTTACACACACACTCACACTCATTAGGTCGCTTCTGACGAACTTGGATTCGCACGTCCAGGATTTTTAGACACTTCTTATATTGTTCAGGTGTTCATATGATCGTACACGTTACGAGGAGCTGGAGTCTCTCTTTTCTTAATTATAGGTATTCTTTCTTTTTATTCATGTTATTTCCTAATTCTATCTTTACCACATCCAGTTGCCATTTTCTTTCATTTATTCATCTGTTATCATTGTGTTAGATATTTATATTTCATATTGCAGTGATATTGATTTATCGTAGTAGATTTTGTATCTTGTTCAGGTTACTTTTAGACTTAGCGTAATGTGTCGGGTATTTTCCTCGCGTATATACATCGCCGACTCTCGTTGCGACTCCGTTTTCACGTATTTTGGGAAGCGGGGCGTGACAGGGTTTCCTTTGTATCAGAGCCAAATTACCCAAAAGGGACCTAGTTCTTGCCGATAACCTGAGACAAGTTATGTTCACACAGCAATATACATATACTATCCATACGATAATATTGGCTCCATTTGGAATTGATCGTCCTCCCTTTTGGAATCCATCTCTTGAATATTTTGATATCCCTAATTCTAACTCTTTTTCTAGAGTAATATTGGCTCCATCTTGACTCTTATTCTTCTTCCCGATTTTATTTCTTGATGTCTCTTGGAATTAGTCACTCCATTCTAAAGCCGATAACAAAGATCAGAGCACGCAGTGGAAGCGAGTGGACCCATGATACAGTAAGAAGCGACATGGAAGTTTTATCTTCTCCCTCAACTTAATTTTTATCGTTCCCTACTTTATTGAAATTTCGAGGATGAAATTTTTATAAGGTGGGTAGAATGTAATATTCCTAACTAATAATACTGTATTTTTATTTTTCTAAAAATATTTATTTTACTAGTTATTTTATTATTATTTGTTAACTTGATTTGTGGTACAAATTATTTTAAGATAGTAAATGGTATTTTGACCTTATATTTATATTTAGCATTATTAAGTATTATCATTTTAATTACTATCTAGTATTTTTCTCATTACTATGTTACTATCAATATTATTGTAGTTGCTATTATTGTTGTATTGATATCGTTGTTATTCTTATTGTTATTGTATTGTTTTAGTTATTATTATTAATGGTAGTATTTTTACCAAGTATTAATAGATAATATTTTTAATATTGATAATTTATTTATTATTATTATTACTACTATCTCTTTTGATTTTTAGCACATGACCCATTACTATGAGATCCTTAACCATTAACCCAAAAATTAATCCTAATCTTAATCCAAATCTAAATCCAAATCTATAATCTAATTTAAATATATAATCATAATTCAAATTCCAATCTAAACTTCCATCTTAATCCTAACTACTAAATTAAGCAATCTAAACCTAACTGGAATTCAAGTTTCTAAAATATCTAATAACCTATATAAAGACCCAAACTCTTTCTTTCTCTTCTACCTCAAGAGCAAACCCTAATACCAACTCTCCCCATCTCCTTCTTTCTTTTCTCCTCAAGCGAAGCATGAACAAAAGAGATCTTGAAGTGCAGAAATTGAGAAGCATGCTAGGAGATCAAATTCAAGAAAGTAATTTATTTTCTTAAAATTTATTTGACATAAATAGCTTATTAAAAATTATATCTATACCATGATCTCCATGAATATTTTTTTTTACATCAAAACCCAATTTAAAATCCAACTAAAATACATGTGAAAATATACCAACTCATAATTTTAATTTATATATTTTTCAGAATTTTTTTAAACAAAAGATTTTCAAAAAAAAATTTAGCTGCTGCTCTCGGTCATGCTGAGAGCAGCTCAGCCGCATTCCATGCCATGGCCTGGCTGGCCAAGGCCAGGGCCGGCCTGGGCCACAGCAGGGCCCAAAGGCCCTTTTGAAAAAAAAGAGAAAAAAAGAAAAATCCCGTATCAGGCCTGGGCCTGGCCTGGTCCAGCCTGAGACTGGTCCGGGCTGGCCTGTTGTGTATTAAAAAAAAAGAAAGAAAAGAAAAGAAAAGAAAGAAAGAATAATTTCGTATTAAAAATAATTAGTTTTAAATATTAAGAAAAAAATTGAGAAAAATATAAACAAGAATCTACAATGCTTCTACTTTCTATGATAAAAATTTTAGACAGATATTAGCATGAAATTAAATCAAATCACCTACTTTAAAGCCAATTTTACTTAATGGTAAATTTAGCCCCTTTAAGGTATTTTATTGTTATAAGCCTATTAAAAATCCAACAAAAAATTAAAAATTTATTTAAACTAAATCTACTAAATTCATTAGACCCAGATGACCATATTCCTATCCCAAACTAATTAATCAAGATTAAAACCCCTTATAACTCCCAAGTAAAATTTTCTTTTAAAAATCTAACAATTTCTATTGAAATAAACCATGTAGATTTATCGAGGCCTTATGATTTCAGTGCTCTGGACTTGGATGAATTTCAGGTGAGTGTTCTTTATCCTTCAATTAAATAAGAATTTTGTGATAAATGATTTGATATATATATATATATATATATATATATATATATATATATATATATATATATATATGCTACTTGCTTTATTTCATGTGACCATCTGCTTTATTTTACCTGTATGAGTACCTGTATCATTTCATGTGATCACTTACCTGTATTCCTTCATGAGACTTCGGTGAGTGATCATCCTATTTAGTTAGTACATATGAGTTTTGTCAGTATCATTGCATGTATTGAGGATTATTTACTTTTGATTATAGGCTAGTTGTCGTACATCTTAGACTGTGACTTGGATTGATGTTGAGATTGGCCTTGTTCTTATTTATTTATTTAGTTGAGGTATTATCGTACATTTATTTGATGATATTACAGATGAGAATTCATTTAGACAATAAATATGCATTAAATAAGATGTTACCTTAAGATTGAGTTATCTTGATGCTTGGATTTATATATGGACCTAGAGTTCAACTTGAGATTTACATGGGATCTTGATTCATATTTAGATGAGATCAATAATAGTTGGATTCTGATCATATGGGAGAATACCTTACCTGATTTTTGATCTATCATATAATACAAATTTTGGATTAATAGTTGCAAGTATTTTATTTGGATATATTCACCGATAAATCATCTGAGTAATGATGTTTATTGATATCGAGGTTTGAGCATAGAGACTTTCTAGATTTCATGTAACTTGAGGATGTCCCACTCCTTAGTTATGATTTAAATCTTAGATTTGATTGGTTCATGATGGTATTTATATGAGTGGATATCTGGCTGATATTATCAGCATATCTGATTATTCTTATTGATAGTAAAATATGTGAAAGCTTAGTCAGACATTGATGATTGATTAAATAGGAGGTTCTTATTAAAGGGACGGGATCATGGACTTGTCAAATAGACTCAATTAGATTGGACTTGACTTGGGGGTTGAGAAATAGACGTTGATTGGGTTGACCTGACCTGATGGATTTTAGAGAGATATATATACTTGATATGTTACTTGAGTTTTAAGATCTTGTGATTGACCTGGGTAGAGTGAGAGTATGTTATGATCTTGATCGAATTGAAATATGAGGATTTGATTAGATGTATCAAAACTTATATTTATTTCAGTTATTGAGGTTCAGATATATCAGTGACTTGGAGGATAAATATGTCGATGACTTTCAGGATCTGAGTTGATGATATACTTTGTCGGATTATTCTATTCATGACAGCAGGTATTTACTCACCCTGAATATCATGATTTGCCTAAGAAACTTGATTTGTTATACATGATATCTACCTGATACTATTATCCATGTTACTTAACTACTGGGAAAATATTGTTACACGGTAACAACACCCTTATGTTATACTTGTTACATATCATGTTATACCGGTGTCTTGTTCACTGACATTATATATTCTGTTATGCCGTTATCCTGATTACAAATGTTAACGTTGTTACCGGGACTATCACCGAGTTATCCCAGTGATCTAAGTAACATGCACATTAAATAATCTTGATAAACTAATAACATGACATTAAACAACTTATACTCGGATTGAGAAAATTGATGGAGGAGACAACGTCTGTATTTTGGGTGGACCTAGGATATAGGTTCCGCAGCCGAAAGAGGGTTCCACTTCAGGGTTCCCGTAGGGTGACTGGCACCCCGTCCTGTTCTTGTTCCTATTATACATGTTATACATGTACCTGACCTATTATACATGTTCCTGACTACCTTCTGGTAGGTCCTGGTTCAGCGCCAGGGTCTGGGCCGTGGTCCTGGGTATGCACGGGACCCACCTAAAACACAGACAATGTCTCCAACCGATCAGTTTCAATAACCGAGGACCTCGATTGGCGCGCGTAGTAGGCGTAGTATGGGATGCGTCTATTACATGTGGTAATTGGCGTTCGCTAACATAATTAATAATGATAAGCTGTTAATCTATTGTGACTGACTGTGATCACCTGACTGTACGTATATAATTATGATAGACATATGATTGTACACATGACCGGATTGTATACCAGACTAGTGACATATGCTAGGTTACACGTCTTGACATTAGTGGTCAGGATACTAATTATATATCGTTCATACCTGTGTTCTTGACATTGATTATTCTGTTATGTTTCATTTCAGTTATCATGTTGTTATTGATTGCGTTGTTATGCACGAACACCTTTTCCTTTACACACACACACTCATTCGATTACTTCGGACGACCCTGAATTCGTACGTCTAGGATTTTTGGACACCTTCTTATATTGTTCAGGTGTTCGTGTGATCGTACGCGTTACGAGGAGCTGGAGTCTCTCTTTTCTTGATTATAGGTATTCTTTCTCTTTTATTCATGTTATTTCCTGATTCTATCTTTATCGCATCCAGTTGCCATTTTCTTTCCTTTATTCATCTGTTATCATTGTGTTAGATATTTATATGTCATATTGTAGTGATATTGATTTATCGTAATAGATTTTATAGCTTGTTCAGGTTACTTTTAGGCTTAGCGTACATGTGTGGGGTATTTTCCTCACGTATATACGTCGCCGACTCTCGTCGCGACTCCGTTTCCACATATTTTGGGAGTAGTAGAGATGATTAAGGATTTAATCCGGGCATAAAACAGGTGTTAAAACCTTAAGAATGAAAAAAATGCCCATTTGGGAAAAGACAATTTTTGATTAAACTAAAAACTAGCTGTTTATGGCTGTTTAGCCAAAGACACAATATCCAGGGAGCAAAGCTCTTTGACGGTCAACCGCTCGATTGATCGAAACAAACAGAGAGCACTGGGTCTTTCTAGAGTCGATCGGTCGGTCGACTGACATGCTCAACCCTAGGCATGCATATTCGATCGACCGGGCGGTCGACCAGGCTCAGCCTAAAAAATATAATTTTTATTTTTAAATATACTTTTTAAATCCAATTAAATCCTAATAAATCTCAATAAATTCTACAAAATAACTTCATGTAAATACATTAAAGTATAAATATGTGTGATAAAAAATCAACACATATTACAAACATGTGAACTATTTTGAGATTTAAATACCATTTTGGAAATATAAAAATTATTTTTCCAAAACTGAACTTTAAATTGAAAATCTAGTTTTTCCAAAAGCTTGTATAAATACAAAAACAAACTATTGAAACTCAATTAACGTCCAATGTGTATGAATAGAATCCAATACACATAAAATGATAAAACTTGTTTTTGACAATATATTTTATAAAAACAACTTTTTATAAAAATGAAACTTTAAACTCATGAATCCAACTCATCAAAATAAGTTTCTTAAATACAAAAGAATAATATGAACATGTTTTTGATGAAATCTATTCATGAAACCAAAAACATATTCTAGTTAAATTAAAACGGGTTAAACTAAATATCAAAACTCTTGTTCTTGAAATCTAACACCAAACTTTTGTGTGTACTTGAGCCATAAGTCTAATCTAAACTTCACATAAGATCTAAACATTCTTGCAACTAGTCTTCTTTTTGATGTGATCATTTTCTCCATCTTGACTCGATCATAAATTTGATCCATGTAAAGTACTTCTCATTGAGTACTTGATATGGTCTTTGATTGCTAAAATAAAGAAACAACCAATGAGTTTAAGAATGTACCGTGTAGCTTGTGGTTAATGGGTCGTGTCCACAAGGAGGGATGCGATGGAAGCTTTTCGATGAGTCGTTTTAAAAACAAGGAATTTGTGTTCGTTTTTTTTTTTAGGAAAAGAGAATGTAAGGAAAAGAGATGAAAAAGAGAAATTTCAACTTTCAGAAAAGGGTTTGGAGAAGGTGATTTGTAAAAAAGCTTGAAGAGTCGTGATGTTGGTTTATAATATGAAATCAAATCTGGGCTTACTATCTTCCTACTCAATTGTCATTCTTCTCTTAAAGTATTAAGTCCCTCAAGTTATCATTTGCAAAACTTAAAGTTGCTTGTTCTTTAGAAAGGTTTAAGTAAAGCACATAAGATGCAGAAGGTTTGAGTCCTTTTTCTTCAAGAAAGAGTTGGAATCGGATATTAAAACATAAAGCGCGAAGAAGCAAGAATGAATTAAAAACGATCCACAAGAAGTTCAAGAAAGAATGGTGAATTCAACTATCCATACACATCCTCATGTGCCTTCAAGAACACTTTCAAAAGAAAGGGCTTTTAAGGGAGGCATGCATATGAGTCATCGGGACTTTTTCTTTTAAAAGCAGAAGAGAAGAAAGCAAAAGAGAGTCGATAGCTAGCCCAGAAAAAGTGTTTAGTTACTCATGGAAAGCGGAAGAAAACAACGACATAATAAAAAGCATACCGTATTGCAAGTGGAAGAGAAATAGGCCCGACTTTTGTATTGATGTCACTTCAAACTTCAAGTACAAGCTCTCAGTCCTCTCTCTCACAAGTTTTTGAAGCTGGACTAAAACTTAAAAAGCAAGATTACAACTTTCTTTCTAGCTAACAATGAACCTAGATCCTAAGAAAATAAAAGCAAAATTTAATCCTAGTCTTCGCTCCTTTTTCTCTGCTGAAAGATGTATTTATAGCCAAAAAACCAGAGAATCATGATCCCGGGAACGTTGGGGGAGCAAATGCTCCCCCAACTGAATTCAGTTGGCCGCAGAAACGCGGCTTGGGCCGCGTTTCTGCGGCACTGGTGTGGCCAGGTGGCCACACCAAGAGGGGGCTGGTTCCTGATTTCCTGTTTAGCTCGCATCTCCTGCTGATTTTCTTGTTGCTGCTTCACTTGCTTCAACCGCTGACTGAATCAGCTTTTGATTTTCTTGGCTTTGATTCCTCGATTCAAGGAGAGTTTTTCTCAACCCCTTGATATGCCAAAATATAGCCTAGACCTCTTCACTTCGAATTTATTCTGAATTAATTCAGAATAAAGTGGGCTTTTGGGCTTGTTCTCCTTTTATTCCTTTGAGCATTTGGCCTACATTTAGCAAAGAAAAAAGACACTTATTAATATCATTTATTAGCAAACAAGTGTGGT
>JAVJIF010022473.1:0-71616 GCA_038442645.1 Agave tequilana
GGGTAAGGAAGCAGCGACTTCTGCAGCGGAGGGCGTTCCTCCTCCGGTCATCAAGCGACCTGTCGTTGGTAAGAGACTCTTCTTAGAGATGGTGGTCTTGCTCCTTTGGAGTCGATATTTGACCATTAGGACGATCGAGTATAATCTGTCTTTATCAGGAAACTCGTTTCCCTTCAACTTCCCTATTTTGCTTGCACCAAGGAGTTAAGAACTGAACAGTTCTTCTTTGGGCTTTCGCACGAAGCCATTACTTGGGCCGTCTCCGTACTGTTTGAGGAAAAGGAATTGAATAAGTCCTCTCAGTCATGATGACTTTTGACCATAATGCCCTTTTGATGACATCAGCCCTCAGGGCTATACCACTTCCTGCTTATGCGAAGTTGGTGCTTCGGATTTCTTCCTGCGAAGATGCAGTTTCATCCACGAGATCATGCTTCATCGAAGCTATCACCTTGCTGGCTTTTCTCGCTGAGCGAGGCTATGCCTTAGTGAATTTTTATGCTTTTGCATCCACTTGATTGGTGAACTAATCATAGCTTACTTCTGTTTTTGCAGTACATCACGCCTCCGGCCTCCAGAACAGTCTGTTCGGTCTAGCCAGTCGAGCAGGCGGAAGCATCAGCTTGCAGTTCTATGGGCAGGCTTCGTTGTTCAGTGAGCCGAGCTCCCTTGTACGGGATACGCTCATCCAGGAGGGTCGTCTGCAGGCCATGCGGAGCATCTTGACTACGGCTCCACTTGAAGATATCGACCGTCAGGCTTACAGAAAGCCTGACTTCATGTTCGGGGATGCTGCTCCTGATCCAGATCGCCAGCTGCAGGCCGGTGTGAAGGCCAGTGGATCTTCCAGTTGGACGGCGAGAGATTCTATCTCCCGTCCTCTAAGCGGCATTTTGCTTTGTCTTCCTTCGCGAGCGCGACTCAGGCTCGGAAGATGGCGTGGGGCGTGAGTCTAAACGCCGAGTCTGTAAGTGTCGGGAGGTTGACATTCCAGTCAGGTTACTCGAGGGCGGGCCATCCTCGTAGCATAATGGGGCTATACCCTGGGAAGGTATCGTGGGACCTTCCAGTAGGAGAGAACCCAGCTGCGGCGCCGACCTTTGGCACTCAGTTCTGCGAAGTTGACGGGAATTACCCCGCCACCGATTTCAGGACTCTTGGTTGGGTCCACCCTCCTAGGTCGTGGTGGGCGGAGTTGACCAACTATATCCTCATCATTTTGAGGGGGATTTAGAGAGGTTAAACCTCCATGAGCCGTCAGGGCGACCTGCTACGGCATTGAGATGAAGGTGGCGTGCTTCTACGCCATCCTTGAGTTGTATTGCCCGGCCTCAGGGACTTTCTTCACCCAGTTGGTGAGTTGGGCATGGCCCTGCACGAGATGCGGGAGATCTCTGCTTTGCCCTTCGGGTCTCTTCCATACGAAGAGTACTTTCCCTGTGAGGCGGAGTTGGCTATTCTGGAGAAGCAGGAGCCTGCTCTGCTCGAGACATATCAGGAATTGATGTGCCACTTGCACATTTGCTCCAGCATCCACACTGGTGGCAAAGGTAGCTCGAAGAGCTTGAAGAGCTGGGGGAACTACTTGTTCCCGGATATGACTAGTGCGCCTGAGGCAGCTCATTGCGGAGTTGCTGAAGAAGACATCTTGGCACGGATGGAGGTGCATGCTGAAAAGGACATCGTCGTGGCAGAAGATGATGGTCCTTTCGAGAAGGGTGATGTTCTTCGGAGCTTTCACCATCAGGCCCGTCGGCCTATGTCTCGCAAGGCGTTGCTGGCCGGCTTCTTAACCATCTGGTAAAGAAAGAAATGTGTCGTGCCTTCTTCTTCGGGTGACATCGTCCACCCGACTGTGCTGCTGCCTGCCGTCCACTTGGTTCATGGCCACCGTCTGGGTCTTCTCCCGGCCATGGTGTGTTGTATTCAGAGGGGCCTTCGTGCACTGACGGAGGCTTTCTGCAGGCCAATGGCGTCAAGGCGAGGGAAGGGTGCCGTCCTGCCTTGTGATGGACCCAATCCTAGGGTAGGTTTACCGTACACCTACTTGATGGCGTGGTTCGCCTTGCACTGCCCAGTTTAATTGGAGCTGGGGAAGACCTCCGCAGGGTGTTCAAACGGCGCTTCTCCGTCGCTTTGAAGGCCGTTCGTGGCAGAAAACTTATGTGGCCGAGGCCCGTAAGTTAGTGCGTCGTTATGACGCTTATAGCCTGTTCCGTTGTTTTCCTCGCCTGCGAGGTGCAGGATACAACGAGGAATTCCATGATGTGGAGTCAGGTCGGTCTCCCATGAGTCGGGGTGTTTCGAGTGGCTGGTCTGTATCCGGCCCTCGCATTTGCTGTACAGGAGTGGGGATACCTGCTACCTGGAGCCCTACGTCCCGAGCCGATTTGCCCGCCAATTTGGGTATGATCAGTTGTATGTGGGCAACCCCAATCCGGACCTGGCTTTCATGGGGAGCCTCATTGATGGGGCTCGTGGTTGGCGGTTCTTTACCGCGAATGACACTGGAGCGCGGCTGCGCACGCCGCTGAGGGATCCCGGCCTTTGGACGACCCTGTGTTTCTGCCAATGGTATGCGGCTTCGAACTCCACGCCTGCTGGGTTTAATGCCAACCGTTCGGATGTGAAGTTAATTTCTCATCGGATGAGGCAGAAGGCGTCTGATAAGATGGAGGGCAAACGAGTCCGTGTTCCTGGCATAGAGGAGTTCATCGCTGTAGATGACAGCGGGGCTTCTGATGCGGGAAGCCCTTATTTCGAGGCGGAGACAAGGGCTGATGCCCACGAAATTGATATTCGTGAAGCCGGGTCTGGTGTAGTAGGGACAGCTCCTCACAACATGTGGAGGAAGTGGAAGAAGAGGACTCTGATGTCCACTTCAAAAGGAAGCGTGGGAGTGGATCCCGTAGGAAGTCGTCGGCGAAGAGGCCCCGTCGCCAGACTCCTACCATCGTGGTAGAGGGTGAGCCCTCTGCTGCGCCTCCTTCTGCTGCTCCATTAGTGGCTGAGCCGTCGGTTGCTGAACCGACTACTGGTAAGATTGGCCCCTCGTCTAATATGCCTTCAGCGCACTTTAATAACTCATCATTTGCTTTTTGTTGCAGGAGCTGAGGAGCATGGGGAGCGAAGGGACCAATATGATCCTCTATTCGCCTATAGGGCTGCAGCCGGTTCCTTACTCGCTCGGAGGAATCTGGAGGTGATGTGGCCGACATTGGCCCGTCGGGCGCTGGGACTTCTAAAGGAAGTCCTATGGCATCCAGCTCTACCGGGTGGTCTGCGGAGGAATCGGCGAGCAGGCCGGCTATCCGCGTTGATTCTGGCAAGAACTTCGCGATGGAACCCCTAGAGACTGATGAGGCTGACGAAGTAACATCAGCCTTTGGTAAAATAACAACCTCTTGATCTCCTCTTGTTTACTGCATCTGCTTTTTGACCATGGCTTTGTTGCAGGTGTTCGGCCTCAAGATGTGTCGGCTTTGAAGGAGCCGGAGGGTCCCCCTGGAAGGTCAGAGGGTGAGTTGAGTGCTTCGTCCACGGCGAATGTTGCTATGTTGGACGTATTGTATGGCGACTTGCCTTCTTATCAGCCTACGTCAGCTGAAAGGCGAGAGGCTGAAGGGGCGGCAGTCCCGGAGGTATCCTCACTCCCAATCACATCACCGAGTGAGGTGCCGGCAATTTTGCCCAGTGCGGGGCTGAGGGTGATCGTGGACCCTATTTTCCCGACTTTGATTGTCGAGCCTGCTGCTCAGGAGGTGGTTGCCAGTCCTACCTTCGCGGTGGCTGGCGTGCTGGTGTCGCTGAGAACTCCGCCGAGGTCACCTTTGGCTTGCCCTGCTGCTGTCGATGTTCCCGCTTCTTCTTCTGCGGCCATGTCGACTGGGATGGTAGATTGCTCCGAGGTTGTCTCAAGGGTTGATGAAGCTGAGAATGACTTCATCGGTAATCTGGTCGACAGCTTCTATAACAGTTTGGAGCAGACTATCGGTCTAGTCTGAAGGGCTCGCCTGTGCCATTTTTGAAGTTGAAGATGGTCCTCTCCCGTGGCATTGAGTGTATTCGGGACTTTGAGGGGTATCACCAGGCTACTGCTCTGGAACTCCTGGTAGATGACCTTGAGAAGAACGTGGAGGAATGGCGCCGTCTCTATAGTTCAGACGCAGCGTCTTTGGCTGATGACCGGCTCACACGTCTTGTTGCCCAAAGGCGTGAGGCTCAGCTCGCCGCTCAAGAGGCTGCTGAGGCTATCTCCTCTGACTTGAAGTCCTGGAGACAGAGCAAGTAGAGGTTGGGAGTGCAATTGACGCTTCCACCAGTGCTCTTCTTGATGCGAAGATAAGGTTAAGAGGGCCGAAGAGATGATCCAGAAGGCAAATCTCCTCTTATCCAAAGCTACGCAGATGCGTCATGAAGAGACTGCGCGGCTTGAGCAGCTCAGGGCTCGGAGTGAGGAACTGGCGCGGCAGAAGTCGTCACAGAGGGCGACTTTGGCGGAGGTCGAGGCTCGTCTGGCTCAGGCGGTGGACTTCGATGAGGCTGAGCTAAGATCACAGGCGCTGGCCCAGGCTGCTGATGACAGGAGGACGAGGCTAGCTTCGCTTGGAGATCAGATCCGATCTTATCATGTACGCCTATAGGCTCCTCCATGTATCCCATCCTTTTGGAATTTAATAAAAATTCTTTCTTTTGTCGTCTTTGTTTGTTTGGATAATGAGGCATGGCTGTCTGTTGGTTCAGAGGTCGCAATGACATAACTGGTTGAGAAGCCACCAAGCTTCATGATAGATGAAACTTGGCTATCTGCCAGTTCAGAGGTCGCAATGATATAAACGAATGGGGACGTCGCCAGTCTCGAGGTCAGCCCTTTGCGGGGCTAAAAGGGGAGATACTTGCCTTTTGTAAATGTCAGCAAGCATTGAGATTGAGACTTAGCTGTCTGCTGGTTCAGAGGTCGTAATGACGTAACCAATTGAGACGCCACTAAGCTCAATGGTAGATGAAACTTGGCTATTTGCCAGTTCAGAGGTCGTAATGACATAACTGGTTGAGAAGCCACCAAGCTTCAAAATAGGTGATACTTGTCTTTTGTAGATGTCGACAAATATCGAGACTGTCTTTTGTAAATGTCAACAGGGCTCAAGATTGAGACTTGGCTGTCTGCTGGTTCAGAGGTCGCAATGACATAACCGAATGGGACGTCGCCAGTCTCGAGGTCAGCCCTTTGCGGGGCTAAAAGGGGAGATACTTGCCTTTTGTAAATGTCAGCAAGCATCGAGATTGAGACTTAGCTGTCTGCTGGTTCAGAGGTCGCAATGACATAACCAATTGAGACGCCGTTAGCTCAATGGTAGATGAAAACTTGGCTATCTGCCAGTTCAGAGGTCGCAATGACATAACTGGTTGAGAAGCCACCAAGCTTCAAAATAGGTGATACTTGTCTTTTGTAGATGTCGACAAATATCGAGACCTGTCTTTTATAAATGTCAACAGGGCTCAAGATTGAGACTTAGCTGTCTGCTGTTCAGAGGTCGCAATGACGTAACCAATTGAGACGCCACTAAGCTCAATGGTAGATGAGACTTGGCTATCTGCCAGTTCAGAGGTCGCAATGACATAACTGGTTGAGAAGCCACCAAGCTTCAAAATAGGTGATACTTGTCTTTTGTAGATGTCGACAAATATCGAGACCTGTCTTTTGTAAATGTCAACAGGACTCGAGGTTGAGACTTAGCTGTCTGTTGGTTCAGAGGTTGCAATGACGTAACCAATTGAGACGCCACTAAGCTCAATGGTAGATGAGACTTGGCTATCTGCCAGTTCGGAGGTCGCAATGACGTAACTGGTTGAGAAGCCACCAAGCTCAAAATGGTGATACTCGTCTTTTGTAAATGTCAACGAGTATCGAGACTGTCTTTTGTAAATGTCAACAGGACTCGGGATTGAGACTTAGCTGTCTGTTGGTTCAGAGGTCGCGATGACGTAACCAATTGAGACGCCACTAAGCTCAATGGTAGATGAGACTTGGCTATCTGCCAGTTCAGAGGTCGCAATGACGTAACTGGTTGAGAAGCCACCAAGCTCAAAAATGGGTGATACTCGTCTTTTGTAAATGTCAACGAGTATCGAGACTGTCTTTGTAAATGTCAACAGGACTCGGGATTGAGACTTAGCTGTCTGTTGGTTCAGAGGTCGCGATGACGTAACCAATTGAGACGCCACTAAGCTCAAAATTGCAATGGAGTTCGGGAAAAGTCTCGTTTTCACTGGGAGAAACGAGGGAATCATTGTCATAGGTTTAATGTTAACGTAACAGCGAGATATATATGTGGTCCTACCATTCTATGGATGAGAATTGGTAGGTGATTTTGGTGGTCTCATTCTCACGGGGAGAAACGAGGGGATTGCTGTCATAGGTTTAATGTTAACATAACAGCGAAATATATGTGGTCCTACCATTCTATGGATGAGAATTGGTAGGTGATTCTAGAGAGAGAATCAAATGGGAGCAGGGTCCCTTAGGATTTTTAGCAAACCCCCAGCTATCAACGGGTTTGATGGAGCTTGGAGAAAGAGAGAGGCTCTCTTTGTGCGTATTCGGATGCGCGGATCTCGATCAGAGGTGTAATGTTAACCTGATCGAGAGCAAGATCCTTGATTAAGGATAATACTTCTTTAAGAATTTGCCATTGATCGGCATCATGAGGAGGTTGCCATCTGCAGTTGTAAGGCGGTATGCTCCGTTTGAATAGACTGTCTCTATCACAAAACGGTCCTTCCCATTTAGGCTGAAATTTGCCTTTGGTCTTATGCGTCATGATCATCGGTCGTCTGACGGCTAAGACCAGGTCTCCTTTCTGGAAGACTCTCTGCTTGACCTTCTTATTGAAGGCTTTTGACATCCGAGCCTGATATAGCTCGATGTGTTGCTGAGCTTGTAGCCGCTTTCGTCTAGGGCTTCGAGCTCTTGAAGACGCAGGCGATCATTGTCTTCTGATGTCATCTTAGTAGTCAAGGCTACCCGCAATGATGGCACCTGGATTTCCAATGGGATGACCGCTTCGCACCCATATACCTGGGAGAAAGGCGTATTGCCTGTCGGTGTCCGAACCGTAGTCCGGTAGGCCCAAAGGCATTCGCCGAGCTTTTCGTCCCAATCTCGCTTGTTCGAGGAGACAAACTTCTTGAGCAGCTGTGATGTTGTCTTGTGAATTGCCTCTTGCTAAGCCGTTGGGAGCGTAGGCGTTGTAGGCGGTTGAAGCCACATCGATTCTGAACCGTTTAGCAGAACGATAGAACACTGGCTTGCGAATTGGGGACCATTGTCATGGATGATCCGTCTGGGTATACCAAATCGATGGATGACATGGTGTTGATGAAGCTAACCAGATTGGAGGTTTTAACTTCGGCCAACGGTGCGGCCTCTGCCCATTTTGAGAAGTAATCGGTTATTGCCAGGATAAACCGGTGACCTTGCCGAAGAGGGACTGATTGGCCTACGACATCGATTTCCCCATGCTTCAAATGGCCATAGCAGCAAGTAGGGTGGAGCAATTCCGAAGGTTGGTGAATGAAGTCTGCATGGACTTGGCACGCTTTACACCTTCGTGCATATTGGGTGGCATCGGCCATCATGGTCGGCCAGTAGTACCCAAGTCTGTGCAGCCTGTCTTTAAGCTTGGACCGGCTGGTGAGCTCCGCAAATGCCGTCGTGTGCTTCTTGGAGCGCTTCCTGTGCCTCTGAATGAGAGAGACAACGGAGGAGGACACCGTCATATGAACGACGGTAAAGTGTCTTCAAGGTTGGATCATAGTGGAAACGGAAGCGACCTTCGTCTGATGGACGCGCTTCTTTGGGATCGTCTGGAAGCAGACCGTGTGCAGGGCGTAGTCAATGAGAGGGAAGCGCCAATCCCTCGGCTCAAGACCCACGGAGATATTATGGACCTCTTGGATCCTTAGCATATGCTTGAGAGATACGAGATGCCGGGTTGCGACTGTGAGGTGATACTCGTGTGTCGGCCGGTAAGGCTAGCGTTGTTGCTAATGCAGCGAGGGCATCCGCCTTGGTATTTTGAGATCGAGGACACGTGCCCGATGTAGAAGCCTCTTAAAGGTAGCGATAATTCTATGGTAATAGGGCACCAAATCCTCATGGTCGGATCGTATTCCTTTAACCTGATTGATGATTCATTTGAATCGCCAAGATTCGTGATCGCGTACCCCCATTCCCTGGGCGAGCTGGAGGCGATGAGCAGAGCATTATATTCCGCTACATTATTAGAGCATGATTCTGTCAAGGAGAATGCTCTGGGAAGGATATGATCCTGTGGGGAGATAAACACAATCCCCACTCCGGCAATAATCTTCCTTTGGGGCCCATCCGCGATGCTCCGTCGAAGAAACTCTGCCACACTTCTTCCTGAGAGGCATTAGACTCGAAGACTCGAAGCTTTCAGGGATGTCTTCGTGAAGTTTGAATGTTCTGTGGAACTGGAGAGCATAATTCTGCAAGGGCCTGGCCTTTGCCTTAACTGCCTTCTGAGGAGTAAAGGTCATGTCGTATTGAGACAACAGAAGTGCCCATTTAGCCAACTTGAATTCAGGACCCTGGCTTCGTCATGAGAAGACGTAAAGGGTTCACCCTGGAGATGACATGTATGGTTTGGCCAACAAATGTCGTCTGTCTTCTGGACAGCGAAGACGAGAGCTAAACACTTTCTCAATAGGATTGTAGCGAGATTCCGCTCCTATGAGAGTCCTGCTCAGATAATAAAGGCCTGCTCATGGCCATTGTCGTCTTTTGAGCGAGGAGGGGCACCGGGAGTAGTCCAGAGCTTTTACATAAAGCAAGAATGGTTTCCCTGATGTAGAGGCCACTAAGACCGGAGGTTTTGTGAGATACCTCTTAATGTCTCATAGGCTTCATAGGCTTCTGACAAGCTTGGTCCCATATGAAGGCAGTACTTTTTCATGAGACGAGTAAAGGGCTGGCAACGGCCGAAAGATTTGCTATGAATCTTCTGATGGCTAATCTGCCTTGCAAGCCTCGGAGCTCTTTGAGATTCCTTGGTGGATGCATGTCCTGGATGGCTTTGACTTTGTCTGGGTCCAGATGGATCCCTTTTGATGTGACAATGAACCCAAGGAATTTGCCGTTGGATACTCCTAAGAAGGATTTTGTCGGGTTCATTTTCAGCTGATGAGCCCGCATTATGTCGAACATCGTTCTCAGATCGCGAAGATGTTCATTTTTGCTGCGGCTTTTGACGGCAATGTCGTCAACATAGCATTCCACCGTCTTTCGGAGATGTTCGCGGAAGATCATGCTCATCGCCCGCTGGTAGGTTGCTCCGGCGTTCTTCAGTCCGAAGGGCATCACAGTGTAGCAGTATACCCCCAATGGCGTTCGGAAAGAAGTATGCTTCTCGTCATCAGGATACATCTTGATCTGGTTGTACCCTGAGAAGCCATCCATGAAAGACATCCTCTCGAACCCGCATGTGTTGTCGATCATGACATCAGTGATCGGCAGTGGAATTCATCTTTGGGACAGGCCGTATTGAGATCACGGTAGTCGATGCAGATCCGTATTTTCCCGTTCTTTTGAGGACGGGGACGATGTTAGCTACCCAGTCTGGATGTTGTTCCTCCCGGATGAAGCCACAAGCAATGAGCTTATGAACTTCGGCTTCAATAGCCTCCATGATGTTTGGGCGGAACCGACATTGTTGCTGCTTGACCGGCTTAACGTCGTCTTGATGTTTAGACGGTGCATGGCGACCTGTGGATCAAGTCCGGGCATGTCTTCATAGCTCCAGGCGAAGACATCTATATACTCTTTTACGAGCATTATCAATTCTTCCTTTTCGATGAGTGATAAGCTTTCACTTATGAAAATAGGTTTGGGGTGATCTTGACTACCCAAGTTGACCGGATCACCTTGTCTTCGGTGGGTGGCTCGCGCAGCTCGAACCGCTTTTCCCATTGGAGACTTAATTGCTGGGCCCAAGGTTCCTCATCAGTAGCTTCTGCAGGTTCCAATTGACTGGCTGAAGTCATATTCACAGTGAGGTCGTTGAACATTCCTCCTATGCTGATGTCAGAGTCCCACTCGGCAGATGAGCTCGACTGTAATGGAATTGGTTCGTCGTCTTTGACTTGAACCGTTACTGATGATGTGGGTGTGACATACCCTAACCCCCTGCGTGTACTATCATAGTAATTTGCAGGTTTCCCTCTTGGGACGGAGTTACGCATCAAGCTGCGTCTTCCTTTTCCGAAGTTCAGGCGCCTGCCTGCTTCAAGTCATATCCCATCTTCTCCATAATATGGCGTGCCGGTTGCGCATAACGGAAGAACTGTGGGGTTTCTGAGTCCGAGCTTGACTCTGTAGCTGCAGGTCCTCGTGGCTGGGTTCTACCGAAGATTATCGGCAACTGACCTTGTTGGATGGAGGGATTACCAGCGTGGCCCCTTCTATAACCTCCACAGATGTAGTAGCCGAACTTGACTCATGTACGGGCATGTGCAGAGAGCCCTCTATGATGGATTTAATTGACCCAATACTCGCAGGATAACCAAAAGAGATACTCTCATTAATTACCCATTCACCCTCTTCATCAGAAGGGATATACATTGGGGGTCATTGAGGAAACATGCTGTAATTGGTTCGCCAATCAAAATGGCCGGCACGCCTGTTCGGATTCTGAATCCGCCTCATTGCCACTTTCATCATCGTCTGGCAATGGCTCTGCAGGCGTTCCGTCGGCCTCTTGATACAGGAGGGCGTCGGTGAAGTAGTTTTCCACCCCCTTGAAGGTTGCTTTTCAGCGAAGACAGTTCGTACTGTCACATCATCTTCAACATATTTGAAGCATTGGTGGAGGGTGGAAGGAACGATCCAGTTGGCATGGATCCAAGGTCTTCCTAGCAGCAAGTTATATGATGTGTCAGCATCAATGACATAGCATGTCACTTCTGACTTCAAGCTTCCGATTCTGCAGCGGAGCCGAATCTTTCCAAGCGGATCGCTGCTCCCGGCGTTTAAAACCGTATATTGTAGTGGTGGTTGCGGACAACCTGTACAATGGTATGCCGAGAAAATAGAGGAGCCTTTTGGGGATGATGCTGAGTGCAGACCCCGGATCGACTTGTACTCTTTCAATGCATGTTGAACCAATATATCCGGTGTAGTACAGAGGTCGATCGTGCTTGTTGTCCTTGAGAAGCATATCTTCCGCCGTGAAGGTGATAGCAGGCACCTTTGATTGTGCGTGATGGCACTCTGAGCAGGAAGGCCGGATCTCATCACCAGGAACCTCAGGCATGTATGTCAGAAAGGACTCTGAGTTGGCTAACGCATCTCTGAGTGCTTCTCTTGTCTCTTTAGAGAGACGAAGGAGCTCGTGTATTGTGATACGAGCCGGGATATTGGCTAAGTGAGCCAATATATCAAAGCGGAAGGGCGTGGCTAAACCTTGGACTGACGGTTTCTTCAACGCATGGTCGAACCGCACTTCCTTAGGCTTCTCCTTTCCCTTGGCTGGAATTGGAGTGGATGCCGGCATTGGTACTGACGTCGTTTGCTGTTGTATCTCGTCAGTAGACTTGTCATACTGCCTTAAGTATGATTTTCCAGACCGGGTGCCCGTCTGTTGAGGCGCATCTGCCTGCGCTGTGCAAGCATGCTTCTCTTCTTCCGAATCACTGACGGAAGCCGAAGTAAGATTACCATCATCTGGCAAAACAGAGATGACATGCAGGACTTGCCCTTTTTGCTGGAGTCCTTCGACGTCCGCTGTATGTCTTGGACGAGGTCAGGGTGTATCCACATAACTTCCCCGTCTCCAATGTCAAAGGGACGAGACCCTTGTTGTATGAGTCATGGCTGGAGGATGCTTGACTTCCAACCGCGGTGCCGAGTCTGAATAGGTCCCGTCGGGAACTGTGACCTTCTGGGCAGTGCCGAACTCAAGAGTCACCATATTGGCAGTGACTTTCTTCTGTTCCGTTTTCAATGTGAGGACGCGGCATCTATTAGGGCTTGTATCCTGTCTTTGAGGACATAGCACTTGTCAGTAGGATGATGGACCATCCTATGATAAAGATAGTATTTGGGGTCATTTGTGCGCCCTATCTCATTAGGACGCCGAGCATCCGGTAGCTTCATCTTTCCTTTGTGGAGCAGATGGAATATCGTGACCACCTGATCATCTCTGAAGGAATACTGTTTTGGAGGGAATTTAGGGCTCCTGGCTGTTGACGCCGCTCTTCTTGGCCTTTGACTGCATGTCCCCGGTCAGCTCGACGGACATAATCTCCTTCCCTTTAGCTTGAGAAGACTGCGGGAGATCGCTACGCCCTTTGTTGTTCGCGCCCCATTTGCTTCTAGGGGCGGATGGCTCAAACTTCTTAGCCAATTTCTCGGCTATCTCAGCTTGTTCGACCAATTCCTTCCAAGTATGGGCTTTGACAGCCCCCATGCGGACTTCTACTTGATCCAAGAAGTTGTGCCTGCATGTCTGTAAGAGCATGGGTAATGGCATCCCTGCTGGGCACATCAGAGATAGATTTCTGAACCGCTCAATGTATTCACGGACAGATTCGCCTTTCTCTGCACAGGGAGAGGAGTTTGTCCATGGTCACTTCGGTGTCATCCTCATAGAAGCGAGAGAGGAACCGAGTTTCTAGGTCAATCCAGGAATTGACAGAGCCCGAAGGGAGGCTTCGGAACCAGTCGAACGCCACTCCCTTAAGGTGCCAATGAACAGCCTAGCCATGATGGCATCATTGCTTATAACATTACCAGTCTGAGACCGAAAATAGTAGATGTGTTGATTGGGCGAGCTCTTACCATCATACGTATGCAACGTTGGTGGTTTGAACTTTGGCGGATATGGCACCGAATCCCACTCCAGTGGGTAAGGACGAACTGCCCCTACTTTCTTTAATTCATCCCTCTGAGCCAGGGATGAAATTTGAGCTTGAAGGCCTTTAAGGACTTCGGCATCCAGGGAAGAGCCTCCCTTAGATCTCTCCATCTTGGGCGGATCATTGCTGAGATGTCCCTCCTCGTCATGATTACTCCCGGTATCATCATTCCGGCTGCTGAGGAGCTGAGCGAGCATCTGTTGAATATTGTCCAGGGCCTCTTGCTGAGTTCTAGAGGTCTGCTCCTGAGCTTCCAAACGCCGACGAAGATCATCATTGGCGTTATCGGCCATATTAACCGATGCTTTGTCCGTTCGCACAGAACTGACCGTTGCTGAAGAGGCATACCCGCTATCTTCATCTTCTCCATCAGATGATTGGGGCGACCGCCTAAGTTGTGGCACGGTTGGGACCGTCGAGGAGGAAGGCTGTTCATAATTATAGGGTATCGCCACCCTGGATCTGGTGTTTCGGAAAACACCTTCTTCTTGCACCAAGACTTCACCCAAGCCCGGGCTATAATCTGGATCTGGGGAGCCGAAAGGGGTATCATCAGATGTATGACCCTCCCTGTGTCGCTCTCGTCCTCTTCGGTCATGTTGACGGACGCGAAGGCTGGGCCTAGAGAAGCACTCCTTTCATGATGCTTCTTTGTGGCATGTGTGGACAACGGTTAAACGCCGATTGACTGTGCGGAGATGCAGCCTTGATTGGATATTGCCGACAACGGGCTGAATGGATTGTCACAAGTCGGCATCCTTTTTGACAACAAGGGGAGGTGGTTTGGAGAGACTCTAATTCCCGCTTGTTTGCCAAGAATTATCGCAGGTTAGGTTCAACAGAGCCTGAACAACCCCGTGGAGAGGCCTTTCTGGAGCGTACAAGGGATAATGCTCCGTTCCTCTTATCCCTGCAGAAGGGATTAGTACTGAATAGTACTTTGGCGCTAGCTTTCACCGATGGGTGCGAGCTTAGTGCCTGATGAATTGGGGAGCGGAGCAGCGCTGTGGTGCCTTGCCCGCTATTCTGCTGCGAAGGGGATCAACCTCGGATAACACTGCGGTCTTAGCCTTGCGGCCGCGAACCCAGTGAATTCGTTGCGGTACAATAGCTTCGCTTGTGAAAGCGAAGCTGACAAAAGGCTTTGCTGCCCTTGATTCAGGTGACGGTATGATTGCCGTCGTGACTTCATGGCTGGCCAGCATCGTCAGGGCAGATGGGCATCTTACCCTTTTCTTCGCGGGAGAGGCGCAGTCTCGGCATGACTACTCCGGAAGCTTTGGTTGAAGACTCCTGTTTAGGCTTCCATATCAGCCTTGACAGGGGACGCCTAGGTTCGCAAGGAACCTGAATAGCCACAAGCGGGGCTGTGGGGTGCTGGCAAGATCCTGCCTCTGGTTTCTGATTTGAAACCTTGGCCATGAAGACCTTCCTGTGCTTCCGTGCTCGAAGCGTCAGGCCACCCCCAGAGAGGACTTCTTCAAATCTTCCTTGATCGATCTGGATAGCCAGGTTCTCAAAAGTGCAGGATTGGGCTGCGGGCATGTTTTCTTGTTGCGCTAGAGAACTGCGGCAGGTTTGCAGAGAACCTTTTCCGTCTCCGCAGAGACTTTGCTTGAAGATTTAGCCAGAGAAGATCTGGCTGCACCGGCTTTTCTGAATTCAGAGATAGACCCGAAGGTCTGTTCGCCGCATTGCGACACTTGATTCTCAGCAGAGGAGAATACAATCCCCAGTGGAGTCGCCATCTTGTTTTCCATTATGTTTGCAAAGGGGGGAAAACTTACAAATAAAAGTTTGAGGAGCTAAATTACAAGTATTCTCAAAAGATTACAAGTAGATCTCCTCAGAGATTCTGGGAAAATGTGCCGATAGGAGTCTGGTCAGCGCGCGACCACTTTGTCCCTTTGACGATGCGAGCGATGAGATTCCCTTCTCGCCTGGTTCCGGGAATCAGAGAATAGAGGATTGGTAGAACCCTCTTGCTACTTCTCAAAACCGCCTTCTGTGAGGAATTTCTTCTCGCCTGGTTCCGGAGATTCCTTGAAGAAAAGAGGTTGCTAGGGTATCACCACCCTGAAAAGAGAAGTATTTCTCTTGGAAGGTCTCTGAATTAGAGAACGCACGATGCGTTATGAAGAAGTCTCTGCTTGTGGAGTCTTCTCTCTTATGCGATCCTCTTTCTTGTGCGATCCTCTCTCTCTTGTGCCCCTGACGGGCTATTATAGGGAGAGCAAGGGTATAATCGTCCCCTTGAAGATATGGAAACAGATGAACCGAATCTGTTTGAATCTGGAAAGTAGCCTTGCTGAGAGGCTAGGTAGGATAGCTTCTGCGGAGCTAGAATTGGCAGGTCGGTTGATCTGTTTTGATCCTTTCCATATCGCTGGGAGATTCTCCTTGATCCTCTTACTCGTTTCAAGAGAGTCAAGAGATAGCGGCAATCACCTGCCGTATTTGAATCCTGATTGGATTAGATTTGATTGAATCCAATCTCATCAGGAGATTTGATTGGTCAAAGGTTGACCGTAGCAGGCTGATAGCGGAGCTGCCCGCTTTAAAGCTCATAGCGGAGCTAGAGGCAATCTTTGGCGAGGTCCGAAAAGAGGCTTTTCGGCGAAGCTGTCAGTTAGCTTCCTGGCGAAGTTGGATGATGCTAGCCTCTCAATCGAGGCTATCTCCTTGGGCTAATGTAATGCTAAATGCTAGCATCTTAGACCTGCTGAAGTCTGTTTAGAAACAATCCGGGTTCACTGTTCTGTTTGCTGGATCAGTGGAGTCCAAGCCGCTTCCTTGTCCCTTGGAGGTGGGTGAAAACTGGTCTTCAGCTCGTCTTGTCCCTTGTCTTTTGTAAATGTCAACAAGTTTAGACATCGTTCGGACCAATGAGAATCTTGTCTTTTTTAAGTGTCAACAATCCCTAAACACAATTTGAGTCCATAAATATAGATTTGCATGAAAGGCAAATGACTCAAGGGGTATACATGTATATCTTAAAGTTTGCAAAATAGACATATACATGCAATGAAAACTCATACACATAAAACAAATCCAAAAATAGGAATACAAGTTTAAAATGTATGAATCTTCAAAACTAGACTATACTAGCACATCTAATGGGTTCAATAAGCATTCAAGCACAAACATATATAAATTTATTTGTGGCCCACTATATGTACAAATATAAATCCTAGTCTTAATGAAAACTAACATTTAAACATATATTCAAATCATGAAGCATCAAAAACAAGATAAAAATCATCATGATAAACATAAACATGATTATTATGTAAATCCATATGTTATTAAACCTATCATAAACATGATAGCTTAAACAAACGGTGAGAATACAAAATAATAGACCATATTAAACATGGGTGTCTCAAAATGCTATACATGCATGTCAAGGATCTAATAAGCATGGCATTATCATAATAATCTACAAACAATAAACATGTTATAAACAATGAAATGGAAAGCATGTAAACATAAATAAGGAGTTAGGAATCGTTACCAAAACCTAGAAGGCAACTTTCCTTGTCTCCAAAAACATGGTGGTCATCTCCACCAAACCTTCCTTGAAAGTGATGTATCCAAATAGTTTCCTTTAAGCACGGAACGCATCCACTCCAAGGTACCATAACTCTCACGTCATGCAAGAGCCCACACTTACATCATAAACAAGAGGGGTGGTCTTTGGTACCCATATCTTTTTGGGTCCAAGGGGGTTAGTACCATTCCTAACCCAAACAAAATTCTTTGCTAAATTTACATTATGTAATCTATCATAGCAAAATTTAGCAATGTGGCCCATATGTCCACAATGTGTACATGTGTACACATGAGCATACGTGTGATGGTGTCCGTGAGGAGCATGTGTATGCCGTGGAGAGTGTGCATGAATAGATCGAACTTGTTTCTTTCGAAACAAAGTTTCCAAACGTGTATGACCCACAACACATTGGCTCAAAGTGGAACCAAACAATCTACACTCTTCTTAAGTAAGGATATATCATGTTCAATTAAAAAAGAAGTGTGGCATGCAATAGGTGTTCTAGGTGAAGCATGGCAAACATGAGAAACAATATCATTTTTCAAAAATTTATTTTTACTTAAACAACTTTCTAATTCTTTTGAAATAGAATCAATTTTATTTTCAAAGAATTATTTTCTTTTACAACAAATTCAATTTTTGAAGACAAAACTTTATTTTTCTTCAAAACATTTTCACAATCATTTTTATTTTTCAAAAATACATTTTCTTTTAGAACAAGGTCTAGTTGAGATCTCAATGAATCCCTTTCATTATAGACCTCAACCTTCTCTTGCAAAACATTGTTAAGTATAGAATGCAAACTTTTATTTCTTTTTCAATTTCTAGACTTTTCTTTTTCAACAAATTGTATTTTTCAATTAATTTTTCACACACAATTGATAGTTCTTCATTCAAGGCATGGGGATCAACAAAGTCATTACATGAAAAACTAGCATCATCATTATCTAGTTGACATTCCGATTGTACCTCAAGGGAGTCATTCCCTTGGACCATGTAGCATTGAGATTCGGATTCTCCACTAGTCTCCTCCGGTTGATTTGGCAATTGAAGCTTGGAGGTGGTGGTGGTGGTCAACATATTCCACACTGCAAATGCGGAATCAAAGTTAGAAACACGCAAAAGATATTCTTTATTTAATGTGCTTCTAATGGCCTCAAGGGCTTGTGCATTGGCCCCTATATGCTTGCTATCACTAAGGAAGGATTCCTTGGTAATGGCAAGGTGAACCTTGTAACCTAGGGCTTGTAGGTACATGGACATCCTATACTTTCAAACAACAATGTTGGAAGGGTCAAAACTAGGTGGGGTCATGAAGTCCATGGTAAACTATATGAGTGTGCAAACAAGCAAATGTAAACAATAGATTAGCAAACAAAAGGATCTCACTCCTAGGATGTTAAGCCTAAATATCAGGAGCGTAGGCTCTGATACCAATTGAAAAAGGGACACCTAGAGGGGGGGTGAATAGGTGTAAGTGCTAATCTAGAAACTAAGTGCGCTAAATGCGGAAGCTAATGCAAACTTTGCAACACACTTAATACAACACACAAGTGTAGCCGAATTTTCCGTGAAGGGCTCTGGACTAACTCCTCTTGATTCCCCTAAATATGGGTTGAGGTGCTATATGAAGCTCTTGTGGTTAAGTACAAGTGAGGCACACACAAACAACCAAGCATATACAAGATATAGCAATATGAAATATGTAAGGCTCAACACAAGCAATAAGAATGATATGTATGACAATAAGAATGATGTTATGCACAACACAAATAAAGAGAGAGAGAGTTAGAGAGACAATGGATCAAACGCAAACATAAAGATATGTTTCGCGGTTCGAGCCCCTAGCTCTACATCCCCGCCTTCACCACCGTGAAGGATTTCCAATCCACTATCTCCCACCTAGGGAACCTCCACCGAGGAGGATTTGTTACAACAATAGGAGTACCGAACTCTTCTCTCAAACACCGCCTCACAACCGAGGGGTAGGCCCGTAGCCAAACAACAACAACCAACACCTCTACTGAAGAGGGTTACAAACACCAAAACTCCACCTCTCACTAGAGGGAGCAAACCAATCAACTCAACCTCTACCAAAGAGGGAGCAAACTAATCACCCGATCAACCACTACCGAAGAGGGATACAACAAATACAAGGGTGTTACAACTTGGAGGCTCAATCAACCTCAAACAATCTCTTTTTCCACTAAACAAAGATCCTAATAGAATAGGATATGTGATAGCTCAAGTGTGAAAAACTAGGTGTTTGGAAAACAAGAACTCAAAGAAAAATCCTTGGGAAAACTCTTGTAAAAGATAGAAAATGAAAGCCAAGACAAATCTCCCAAAATACTCTTTTCTTTGATTTTTCAAAAAACCTAAAACAAATAAGATTGGAAGTTTAAACCCAAAAACTCTTTTAAAAACTTGTTTTAAATTCTGAGAAACTGGAAATTTTTCTCTTGTAAAAACCTTGGCCAAAATCCCAAAGAGTTGGGGTTTATATAGGCTAAAACAGAATCTAGCCGTTAGGCTGATCTGGCAGCCTGACAGGCTAGCGGTCGGCCGGCCGGCCGACCGCCAACGGTCAGAAATATGACCGTTGAGCCAACTCGGTCGATCGCCCGGCCGACCGAAATAATCAGAGAGCAGAGCTCTCTAATCCGGTCGGCCGCCCGGCCGCCCGTCCCTGCGGCTGTCAAACGTGCACAAGCTTGTGCACGTCGGTCGACCCCAAGGGTCGACCGGCCCTTGGTGCGGTCGACCCGTGCGGTCGGTCGACCTGGCCTGTCAGTCACTGTTCTGGGACAGAAACACATGTTAAAAATCTTTAAGTCTTTGTAAAAATACCCAAAAATAGTTTTATCATTTTGCATTGATATATAAACATGTGATAAAAAGTTTAGCTCAAATATCAATCAATATGAACTATTTTTGTGTTTTAACATATTTACCAAAAACCAAAACATGTATTTTATCAAACTTGGATTTTTCAATATATGAATAGGAAAGTCAAAATAAGTTTGTTTAAGAGTTAAGCATGCACGTATAGAATAAAACAACTATACATATATCAATTAAACTTGTTTTGATCAACTATTCATGAAAACCAAAAACCAAACATAAAACGTGTGTGTTTGTGCACTTGAGCATATCAACTATACTAAGCTTTACAAATGGATCTAAAACACACTATCTAAATTATGGATACCTAAGTCTTCTTGACGATCTTCATCTTCAAGTTGACTCGATCCAAAACTCCATCCATGGGCTAGGCAATGTGTGATCTTGAAGCTTGAGCCCTGGAATCACTTGTGAAGCTTCCAAACACCTTGTTGAAGTTAATCTCCAACTAATATCTTGTTTAAAGATCTGAAACTAAAATCACAAGATTATTAGTAAACATAACTACATGAGTTAATCATCATCAAAACTAGGGTGGAAGGCCTTTGGGCTAACAGTAACATGATTTAATTTTTACTCAAACATGTTTGTATTTCAAAGATATAACATGAACTGATTTTTGTGAAATTTATGTGATTTTATGGGATTTAATTAAGGATAAAAATCTAAGTTTTTAAGACCCTAATTAGTCAGACAGGTAGGCTGCCGGTCGACCGGGCCGGTCGACCGACGTGCACAGAACATGCACGCTGCCTTGCTGGGGAGGCCGGTCGACCTCCAGAGAGCTCTGCTCTCTGGAAAGCCTCCGGTCGACCGGGCGGAGAGCTCTGCTCTCTGTTTCCAGCTCGGTCGACAGGGCAGTCGACCAGCTAGAGAGCAGTTGCTCTCTGGATCTGGCACGGTCGATCGGGCGGTCGACCGGAGGGCTCAACGGTCACATTTTTGACCTTTGGCCGGTCGACCGGAAGGGCAAAAATGCCCTTTTCAGCTGCCAACGGGCAGATTCCAAATGGGTTTATAAATACCCCCATTTGAGTTAGTTTTTGACAAGAATTTCAAGAGCCAAAATTTCTATTCTCTCTAGTGTTTTAATACAAGTTTTTAAAAGAGTTTTTAGTTCCAAAAAGATCTATCTTCATTTGTTTTAAAGAGTTGGAAAAATCAAAGAAAAAGAGAAGTCTTTGGGATTTATATTTGTTCTTCGTTTCAATCATATCCTAGAAGTTTTCTCAAGTATTTTCTTTGTGTTTTTAATTTCTAAACTCTTTTTTTCTCACACTTGAGCTTATATTCTATCCTATCTATTAGGATCCTTATTTTGTGGGAAAAGATTTGGTTTGTGGTTGTGATAGACCACCAAGTTGTAAACCTTCTATTGATTGTGATATCCCTCTAGTGAGAAGTGATTGAGTTGTTATCCCTCAAGTGTGAGGTGATAGTGCAAGTGGTGTTTGGCTCTCTCTAGTGAGAGGTGGAGATTGTATTGGAATCCCTCAAGTGTGAGGTGATTGTTGTTTGAGTGGCTTTGTGCCTATCCCTCATTTGTGAGGTGAATATTGTGTTGGCATTGTGCCTTGCCTCTAGTGAGAGGTTGTATTTGTTGGAGAGAGGAGTTGTGTACTCCCAATTGTATTTGCCCAAATTCTCAGTGGAGGTTCCCTGTGTGGGAAGTCCTGTGTGGACGAGTTAGTGAAAATCCTTCTGTGTGAAGGCGGGGACGTAGAGCTGGGTGCTCGAACCTCGAAACATATCTTGGTGTTTGTGTTTGATCCACTTTCTCTAACTCTCTCTATTGTATTATGCATTGCATTGATTCATATTGCTCATTCATATATACATGCTTGGTATTGATTGTGTGTGTGCCTCACTTGTGTTTAACCAAAGAGAGTTTCATATAGCACCTCAACTCATATCCAGAGGAATCAAGAGGAGTTAGTCCAGAGCCCTTCACCAGAAATTCAGCTACACTCATTGGTTACACGAAGTGTGTTGCATTAAGTTTTTAAATTCCGCATTATTTGTCTTAGATTAACCATACACCTATTCACCCTCCCTCTAGGTGTACTTTCAATTGGTATCAGAACCTACGCTCTTGATATTAGGTTTAACCACCTAGGAGTGTGATCTTGGTTTGCTAATCTACATTTGCATTTGCACAAATATAGTTTGCACTCATGGATAGCCCTCCCATATTTGATGTCTCTAGAATTGATATATGGAAGGTTATGATGAGTTGCCATTTAAAAGCCCTGGGTTACAGAGTTTACCTTACCATTACCAAGGAATCCTACCTTAGTGATAGCAAGCATATAGAGGCCAATGCACTAGCCCTAAAGACACTTAGAGCATCTCTAGATAAAGAATATTTACATGTGTTTTCTCATTATGATTCCGCTTTTGCAGTGTGGAACATTTTGACATCTCCTGAGCTACAAATGCTTATCAATAAGAAGAGGGAATCTAATCGAGAAAAGTCCGAGAACGTTGCTTTATGGTCCAAGGGAATGACTCCCTTGAGGTACATTCGGATGCTCAACTAGATGTTAGTACTAGTTCTTATTGTAATGAGTGTATGGATGCACATGCCTTAAATAATGAACTAGCTAAAAATTGTGAAAATTTGATTTCAAAATATAAACTTTTGAAAAAGGATAGCTTTGGATTAAAAGAAGAAAATAAAAATTTATCTTCTAAACTTGAGATTGCTTTACAAGAAAGGGATAAGATTTCAAGTGAACGTGACTCACTTAAATCCCAACTTGATCTTGCTCTTAATGAAAACAAGATTTTGAAAAATAAGAATAATTGTAATGATATTTTGAAGAAAAATGAGTCTTTAACTACAAAACTTGATTTTGTTATAAAAGAAAATGTTTCTTTGGAAAACAAAATTGACTTGATTTCAAAAGAATTAGAAGTTTGCTTAAATGAAAATAAATCTTTGAAAAATGATTTAGATTCTCATGTTTGCCATGCTAGTGTAACTTCACATTCTACCTCACCTATTGCATGCACCTCTTTTTTCATGATTGAAAATGATATATCTATATTTAAGAAGAGTGTTGATTGCTTGGGCTCCACTTTGAGCCATTGTGTCATGAACCATACACGTTTGGAATCTATGTTTCGAAAGAAATAAATTCCATCTATGCATGCACACAAATCACGGCATACACCTGCTTCGGACGTTCATGCACACAACACTATGTATGCTCATGTATACACTTATACACATTGTGGACGTAAGGGCCACCTTGCTAAATTTTGTTATGATAGGACGCATGATTCTAATTTAGCAAATAAGTTTGTTTGGGTTAGGAAAGGAGCTAACCCCATGGACCCAAAAGAGTATGGGTACCAAAGACCACTCCTATTTTATTTGATGTAGGTGTGGGCTCTCACATGACGTGAGAGTGATGGTGCCTTGAGGTGGATGCGTTCTGAACCTAAAGATGACTATTTTGGATGCATCACTTTCAAGGGGAGTTTGGTGGGAGGACCACCTTAGTTTGAAGATATGGAGATGTGCCCTATCAGTTTTGGTAACGATCTCTTACTCCCATTTATGTTTACATGCTTTCATTATTGGTTTCAGCATGTTTTGATGTTTCATGATTAGTATGTTAAATGTTATGATAATTAGATTAGTGATATACATGCATAGTAATTGAGAACACCCATGTTCATATGGACCCATATTTTGTGTTCTCACATTTGTTTAGCTATTGTATATATCATAGATCTAATGCATGTGTATTTACATAAAAATCATATGAGTTTTGTTTTAGTTTTATGCTTCATGATTTGATTACATGTTTAGATGTTAGTTTTCATTAAAACTTGAGTATATATTTATACAACTAGTGAGCCATAAATAGTTTATTATATGTTTGTGCTTGATTGTTTATTTGTACGCATTAGATGTACTAGTATAGCCTAGTTTTGATGATCTATACATTTGAACTTATATTCTCTATTTTTTAGACATGTTTTCATGTTTGTTTTTAAACTTCATGTATATGTCTATTTTATCTAAACTATTAACTATACATATACATCCTTGAGCCACTTGCCTTCATGCATATACTTTTGTGAACTCGTTTATATTTGGATATGTATGTATACTCTAGTTTGTACAAAATATACATATGCCTTGAAGTTGTATTATTGAAAATAAAATTAAATGATTTTTCATGTTTTCATATTTTAAGGAATTTCATATTGAGCTAATTGCTTATTTTCATGATTATGTTTTCACATAACTCTTATACACTCACTTTACTTAATGTTTTCTTATGTCCTTGTTTTCATGAGTATTATATGTGATGTTTAGATTTTGAGTGTTTAGTGATCATGTGATTTTCATGGTTCGTAAAATATATTTTTGTCTTATTCCTTACTTGAAGGATTTCGTACTAGTTTTCAAGTTTTTCATAAAACTACTTCGTATTCTTCGTTTTGGTAGAGTTTTCAAATATCCTAAATGTATTTTCAAACTTATTTTTGAAAACTCCTACCCATCAAAGGGCGGTTGGTTGGGCTACCATGCCTTGTATGCTCATTATTGAAAATTTATTTAACATGTGTATGAAAAGGGTGGTAGGAAGTATGAGTTATACACTTGTTCATTATTGTGTTTTCAATTGGTATCACAATTGACATTTATCTTTTATACTCATATTTGTTTCTATATATGTATGCTCTAAATTCAAATAGTATCAATTTTGATTGGTATTTACATTTTCATACATATATATGTTTTGATTGTGCTTATTATATCTTTATATCTTAAAGCACAAACCATGTCATGCTAAGCTTGAGTTTATCCTTAATGATAATTATTTTAAATGGGTATCCTATACAAGCTTATGCATCGTTTTCATTGGTATTTCATAAAAGGGGAGAAAATTCATGTTTTACCTTTCAATCGGTTTTGTTTACCATTGGTATTTTTACTCCCACGCTTTATGTTGAAAAATGATTGAAAAATGATATTTTTTTAATTTGGTATCATACGCTCCTAATAAAATATTTTTAATTGGTACTCATTTTTTCTTTCTTTGGTATCAAGAGTGCCTATATATATTCATATTTTTCAATTGATATCAAAATTTTTGTTGGTAATCTTTAAAATGTTTTGATTACCTTCAATTGGTTATCTTCAAAATGTTTATGTTTTGTTTATTTTCAATTGGTATCATAAATTGATATCATGATGTTTCTATGTATACCTTCATGCTAAATTGATATATTCAATTGGGTATCATAATATTTTGGTTTATGGTTGTACCCCTTGTTTTTTTGTTTCTAACAAAAAGGGGGAGAACATTGTTTTTGTTTACTTTTACCCCTTTGTTGATGATTGCCAAAAAGGGGGGAGAAGTATTTTTGTATATATGCATGTTTATTATGCAAGATTGTTTAAGTTTATATCAAAAGTATTTGTTTTTGTGTTTTGTTGATATTGGTATCAAGAGCATATTGTTTTGTTATTTTTATTGGTATCAAGTATTGATATGAAGAGCAACATTTTTTATTGAAATGTTTATTGGTATCAAGAACAACTTTATTTTTAAGAACATATTTATTTTTTAAGTTTTGGTATCAAAGCATGATTATTTCATTATTTTATGCATGTTTATGCATATCCATGTTTAGCATTCATTGCATATCTTATTGTTTATTGCTATGCATGAGTTAAGGGGAAGCTTCTTTGAAGCTTAACTTTAATCCATGCATATATAACTCCATGAGTTTTGTCATCATCAAAAAGGGAGAGATTGTTGGCCCAGAGGGCCTTCACTCTAGTTTTGATGATGATTAACTCATATAGTTATGTTTACTAATAATCTTATGATATTTAGTTTCAGATATTTAACCAAGATATTAGTTAGTGAATAGATTCAACAAAGGTGTTATGGAGCTTTCACATGGTGATTCAAGAGCTCGAGCGTCAAGTTCACATCTAGCACTCGGTAGGAGTCAAGCTCGGTGAATCGCGTTTGGATCGAGTCGACTTGGAGACGGAGTTCTACAAGAAAGCTTCGGTTTGTTTAGTTAAGATTTTATTTAGATCCATTGTAAAGATTAGATAGTGTGATATGCTCAAGTTCACAACACACACTTGTTTAAGTTTCATGTTTTGGTTTTCGGTTTTTGGTTTAACCGACCTTGGTTTTCATGAATAGATAGAATCAAAACAAGTTTATATGGTTTAATGTATATTAGATTTAATCTATATACATCTATGCTTCATATGCTTAGAAAAACTTATTTTGATAACTATTCATGTGTTTGGGGTTTTGTATTTAAACAAAACTTATTTTTCGGATTTAATGTCAAAAACATTGACATATATCTCTTTCATGTATATTGAATTCTATCCATATACTATACGATTCAAAGTTGTTTAAATATCATGTTTTTATATTTACATGTGTTTTGATAAAATCGGATTTCCATTTTAAAAATACAAGTTTTGGAAAATACAGAATTTGGTTTAAGGCAAATTTTTCAAGTCATAAAAATGGTTCAAAATGTTTGTAACATGATTTGATTTTTAGTCATACATGTTTGTATTTCAAAGATATAACATGAATTGATTTTTTTGAAATTTATGTGATTTTATGGGATTTAATTAAGGATAAAAACTCAAGTTTTTAAGACCCTAATTAGTCAGACAGACAGGCTGCCGGTCGACCAGGCCGGTCGACCGTAGCAGTGAGCGGTTGACCGGGCCGGTCAACCAACGTGCACAGAACGTGCACGCTGCCTTGCTGGGGAGGCCGGTCAACCGGGTCGGTCGACCGCCAGAGAGCTCTGCTCTCTGGAAAGCCTCCGGTCGACCGGGCGGTCGACCGGGCAAAGGCTCTGCTCTCTGTTTCTAGCTCGGTCGATCGGGCGGTCGACCGGCCAGAGATCAGTTGCTCTCTGGATCTGGAACGGTCGACCGGGCGGTCGACCGGAAGGCTCAATGGTCACATTTTTGACCATTGACCGGTCCACCGACCGGTCGACCGGCCGGGCAAAAATGCCATTTTCAGCTGCCAACAGGCAGATTCCAAATGGGTTATAAATACCTCCATTTGAGTTGGTTTTTGACAAGAATTTCAAGAGCCAAAATTTCTATTCTCTCTAGTGTTTTAATACAAGTTTTCAAAAGAGTTTTTAGTGCCAAAAAGATTCATATTCATTTGTTTTAAAGAGTTGGAAAAATCAAAGAAAAGGAGAAGTCTTTGGGATTTATTTTTGTTCTTCATTTCAATTATATCCTAGAAGTTTTTCCAAGTATTTTCTTTGTGTTTTTGATTTTCAAACTCTTTGTTTTCTCACACTTGAGCTTATCTTCTATCCTATCTATTAGGATCCTTGTTTTGTGGGAAAAGATTTGGTTTGTGGTTGAGATAGACCACCAAGTTGTAAACCTTCCATTGATTGTGATATTCCTCTAGTGAGAGGTGATTGAGTTGTTATCCCTCAAGTGTGAGGTGATAGTGGAAGTGATGTTTGGCTCCCTCTAGTGAGAGGTGGAGATTGTGTTGGAATCCCTCAAGTGTGAGGTGATTGTTGTTTGAGTGGCTTTATACCTATCCCTCATTTGTGAGGTGGATATTGTGTTGGCTTTGTGCCTTGCCTCTAGTGAGAGGTTGTATTTGTTGGATAGAGGAGCTGTGTACTCCCAATTGTATTTGCCCAAATCCTCAGTGGAGGTTCCCTGTGTGGGAAGTCATGTGTGAATGAGTTAGTAGAAATCCTTCTGTATGAAGGCGGGGACGTAGAGCTGGGTGCTCGAACCTCGAAACATATCTTGGTGTTTGCGTTTGATCCACTTTCTCTAACTCTCTCTCTATTATATTGTGCCTTGCATTGATTCATATTGCTCATTCATATATACATGCTTGGTATTGATTGTGTGTGTGCCTCACTTGTGTTTAACCAAAGAGAGCTTCATATAGCACCTCAACTCATATCCAGAGGAATCAAGAGGAGTTAGTCCAGAGCCCTTCACCGAAAATTCGGCTACACTCATTGGTTACATGAAGTGTGTTGCATTAAGTTTTTAAATTTCGCATTATTTGTCTTAGATTAGTCGTACACCTATTCACCCCCTCTAGGTGTACTTTCAAGGCTCAATGGTGGTAATGAAGAACGTCTGCCGGAATAATCTCTACTACTTGAAGGGTACTACAGTTACAGGTCAAGTGGAGACTTCTATTTTTCAGATGATGTTTGTACACAGGTCTGGCAGATTAGGCTCAGACACGGAGGAGAAAAGTCTTTACAAGCTCCAGCAAAGAAGGGATCATTGGAAGGTACATCTACCTGTTACTTGAAATTGGGTGAACACGACGTTCTGAACAAGAAGAAGGTGAAATTCAACCCCACCACTCACCACTCAGAAGGTTTACTTGATTGTGTTCATGTAAGTATTTGAGGACCTGCTAAGACTGCACCACTTGGAGGTCATAGGTATTTTGTCTCTTTTATTGATAATTTATCTAGACATTATTAGATATATCCCATAAGACAAAGATTTGAAGCCCTAGGTATATTGGTAAAGTGGAAGGATATGATAGAGAAACAGACTGGTAGGAAGATTAAGGAGGTACAAATTAGTAATGTTGAAAGATACAAGAATCAATTCCTATAATTTGGCCAGAACACTGGTGTTGCTACTCACTTTACAAATGAATTACAAGAGTTGGCTAAGGAGATAAATCATTCTTTGTTAGAGAAGACTCGGTGTTTGTTATCTAATGCACAATTAGACAAATCGTTTTAAGCTGAGACGATTATATATGCTAGCCATCTCATAAATTGATTGTCATTGACTGTGATAGAAGGTAAAACTTCTCTGAAAGTTTGGTATAAAAAATTGCTCAAGATCATGATTTGTTGCGGGTATTTGAAAATCCGGCCTACTTTAGTGCCAAAGATGGTAAGGTGAATCCACGAGTAAAGAAGTTTGTGTTTTTAGGTGTAAAAAAAAAATATGAAAGGCTACAAGTTATGGGACCCGAAAACAAGAAGATTGTGTTGAGTCAGCATGTCATATTTGATGAGACTTCATTGTTGAAGTCCACCATCTCTCAGCAGGTGGAGGGGATGAAGACCAAGGATATATCGCAGCGAGTGGAGGTTATGCTACTCCACTATCTTCAATTGATTCGGTATCAATAAGGATTTCACCGGATGTGATACCAGATAGAGATCATGTAGCCAGTTTTAATGCTAAACAAGTTGAAGATATTAATGAGAATGTCGAATTATTTGCAGCTATAGAAACCAAGGTAAAATCATGAAGGTGGGTGAAGAAGCATGAACCTCAAGTTGGTGACCATGACAAGCTCAAATTGAAGCTCATTGTTCTCCATGACGGTAGTAAGGAGCTTCATATGATGCAGCCAGTTCGATTCGCTGTTGAAGATCTATCACAGGTGTTTGAGCTCAGCAGAGCTAATTTCAAAGAACTACGATTGACTTGATCCCTTGGGCAAGGTACGTAGGCAGCCTTAAAGGCACAACCATTTGGTGATGCAGCTCGTTTGAAGCTATTATGGGTTCTCGAGATGCTGATTTGGACTTCATGTAGAGATGAAGTAGAGGTGAAGAGTTGGACTTCATGTAGAGGTGAAGAGTTGTATTCTCGATGAACGTCTGATCTTCTGATGAGAAGATAGTTAAGCTTGCACGAAGGGGGCGTGCGTCTAGTTTGTTGAAACCGATGATGGTGTTTGGTATGCTCTACTCAGATTTGGTTGGACCGTCTTGAAGACATTTAGACTGAGAACCAGTCAGTTGGAGAGTCAGTGTTGCCTCATGTTGGATTCTTCTTGAGAACATTTGAAATGGTGTTCATTTAGTTGCTGAGTTGGAGACACGCTCGTTGGTCAGCTCATATGGTATTATTTCTCTTCGGTGGAGTGGTGGAAAGGCATGTATAGAGCATTCCGTTTGGATAGCTGAGCTAAAGTTGGAATCTATACAGTTGATATTGGAGTTTAGAGAGAGTTGATAGTGGCGACGACAAGCTCAATTTGGGTCTGGTATGATCAGTGGAAATCAATTATATGTATGCTGGCAATTCATTTTGAAGGAACCAGGTTTCGTCTGTTGGCCAAGTCGAGATCGTGTGTTGATTTCGCCGAGATCGTGTGTCAATTTCGTTCAGAGCACTCAAGCCGAGATCGTGTGTCGATTTCGCTAGATATTCATTGGAGTTCGGCTCAGATTTGAGAAATCTTCACCGTGGTGGAGAATTGTAGGGAGAGAGGGTAAAATCTTATTGAAAGGGTTTGTTAAACTTTGTTGAAGGTTAACCAAAGATCGTTGCAATCAATAGAATCGAATACGAAAGTGTATCGGCTGTATCAAAGTTAGATTGCACAGGTGGGAACCAAGTATAGTCGACTAGGTTATAAGACTAGTTGACTAATGTGACAAACAGAGAGTTGAAAGTTTTTGTTTCATTACATACTGTCGATTAATCTATGTATTAGCCAACTAATCAAGATTATAAGTCAACTAATCAATGTTATAAGTCGACTAACTCTGTTACATGACCTGTTTTCGAATCTGATTCAGAATTCGTTTCTGATCCGATTTTGGTGTTTTGGTTTCCTTTTCTTCGTTGATTTCTTGGCTATATAAGGAGGGGTAGTGTCCCTAATATTTATAATCTGTAATTGATTAAATTCAATAAGAACTCTTTCCCCTTATCCCGAGGACGTAGGCAAATTGTCGAACCTCGTTAAATATTGTGTTGGCTTGTTTTTTCTCTTGTTTCTCTGTTCTTATCGTGTGGGTACTTAGATACGTTTTCTAATTTTTTGATCGTATTTTTTGATTTAGTTTTGTATTTTTTTTATTTTATGATTATTTGTCCTATTGTTTTGTATTGGATCCGGATTCGTGGACTCGGAGTCAGCTCTAGTCTGAATCGGGGACCCGATCCTACTGTATTTCTCGATTTGGTCTTTTCGGTAGTCAGATTTGACTGGTTTTAGTTTCAAATATCATTTTCCAATATTTTAAATTTTTCATGATTTTCTGAAACTTTCAGAATTAATTTACAAAATCTTCAAAACCGGTGTCGATCGGTATCACTGACTGATTCCCAGATTTTTTTAGTTTCCAAAATTTTTAGATTCGTCTTTCATGTTACTTCTTAAAATCTTATTTTCTATCTATATGCATTTTTTGAGATTTTTCAAAATTTATCGAAAATTCACCGGTTTTGACGTCAACCGGTATCGTTAGAAATTTCAAGATTTTTGCTTGCATTTCTCAAATCTGATTTCACAAAGCATCTTAAAATAGAATTTTTTTTTTTTTAAATTTTTGGGAGCGTTTCTGAAACAGTCAATTTTCACCTTATTATTATAATATATTTAAATTGATTCTTTTATCTTTTCTTCTCTTTCTTTTCTCTTTCTTTTCCTCCCCCATATTTTGCTGACAGAAACCACAGCAACCCCCCATTTCACCATTCCACCACTCCATCCCTTCCCCCATCCCATCATTTTTCTCCCTCCTTTCTTTTAAATAAACAGTCTCTCTCTCTTCCTATCTTTCACCCTCACTCTCTCTCACAATCTCATCTCCTCTCTCTCCCTCCATTGGTTCCACCGACGGCCACCTCTGGCACCACCAGAGCGCCGCCGCGGCCCCCTAGATCCGGCCATCTCCACCCCCAAAACCCCTCTCTTACTTCCTTCCACCAAATACCAACCACTACCCTTTCAATTTTCACAAAACCCATCACCATCACTTTCATCTCTTCCTTCATAATTCACTCACAAATTCTCCACCACCTCCTCCACTTTCACCATCCAACCACCATCTCCACCTCCTCCAACTCCCCAATATCACTGATTGAAGAAAAATAGAGATATAGTTTAAGGGTTAGAAAGATGTTATCTGGATGGATGCGTGTCTCTGTCTTCCACAATATATCCGCGGTAGTAAGGGCTATGCGGGTTGAATCCACAAGGAAAAATGCGATGGAAGCTTTTCGGAATGATTTTCTCTAAAGTTAGCTTGGAAAAAAGAGATATTAATTGTAAGAAATAGATTTAAATATAAAGATAAGCATATCCAACTAATCATCTACCACAACCAAACACTAGTCTATCAAGAATAAATATCATGTTGAACCTATAAAGATTAACCCTAGATTATTGCTTTAAATCCAAGAAAGAAAAGTAAGAAAGAGATTAAACCCTGTTGGCAGTACACTAGATAAAACTAAGTATTGGTTTATCAAAGTTTCAAAGTATATTTTAAGAAAAGTAGTTTTAACTTAACGTTAAACCATCAAAGCATCTAAGTATAAAACAAGAATAATTATTAAATAGTATACCCTAAATCTAGTTTAACTCAATTCATGACTAATCTCCAAGAATTATTATTTACTTACTCTAGGGTTTTTAACATGAATAGAGTTCAATTAATTTATCTTCATAGAACTAGGTTTTAGTTGGTGGAGAGATTAGCAAGCTACTAAAGAATTAGTTACACATAATTATGGTGGAATTTAGCATGGTATTTAAAGATTGCATAAAAGAGATGAAACTAGAATAAAAAAGACACAAATTAAAATAGCAGAGATTGAAAAAGAATAATGACCTTTATTGAATCTGTCACCAACTCAGTACAAAGCCTTCTCCTTTCTTCAACTCTTCTTCAAAGTAAAAAAAATAAATAAATAAAAACTAGAAAAATACAAGTAAATTTGGAAAGAAAGAGGATCTAAAAGACACCCTAGACTTGAGCTTCTGAGATCTGCCCTTCCTCTATTGCTCTGCAGGGGTATTTATAGGAGAAAACCAGAGGGATAAGAAGCGTATGAAGATAGGAGGAGCAAAATATTTTTGAATTTGAATTCTCCTCTTATCTCCAAACTTGTTTTGACTTATCCGTAGAAATTCAATTCTGACATGTAACTTATTAACGTGTTTATTGCTGAATATGGCTTATCAGATAGCTGAATTGGAATGTGTGATCAATGTATGAGTTGTAGTCCTTCAAGTCTTCTTTCTGGAGCATCTTGAATTATCAAATTTGAGTTTCGATAGAGAAAGTTATGATTGAAATACTAAAGGGTGTTCAGTCTGAATCCGAATTAAATTCAGATTTTCTCCCCTTTATCTTCATCTTGTGGTGCAAGCAATCTGGTTCAAATAGAAGTTCATCTCTATTTTTAATTAGGATGATGATTCATCTTGTTCTATCTTTCTCCTCCTCTAAATTTGAATAGCAATTAGTAGTCCTACTTTATCCGTCCTTTTCCTCCCTAGATTTTAAATTAATAATTTAAAATCTAAGTTTAGATTAGGTTGGATAACATAGAAGCTTCTAAATTACTAAAATAAATCATGCATGTGGGCTTGTGGACTTTTGGGCTTTTGGGCTTCAATTGGGCTTCATTTATTTATTTTTTAAATTACTCAAGGCCTGCATAACATTAAACAATAAAACGTTATATAGCAGTGCTTTATAAAAGAATAGGTAGGGAAATATGATGATAATATGATAATAAATATGCACTTTTGACTACCTATCACACCCTCACACTTATCTTTTTGCTCGTCCTCGAGTAAAACTAAAAAAGAAAAAGGAAAAGAAATTAAAACTAACCTATCTTAACTCACTTTCGTAGGAATCTTGGTTGCACTGAGCACGAGCAACAAGCCGTTAAACCTCTAAGTTACCCCTAGAGGACGAGTGTTTGTCTCGTGAGGATTTTCAGTGGATTACACCCACAAAATCCATAAAAGAAAAAGAAAATGTTAGTGATTAAATTTTTTTATTTTGAAAAAAGAAAGAAATATTTGAAATATATTTGAAAAAACTAAGCAATCTATAAGTTTTAGGATTATCATTTTTATTCATTCTTGAACTTAGTCTCTATACAATAATTTGTTATCAATTTTAGGTAAGGATTAAAATTGAATTTTTATATAATCTCTTTTGTTACCCTAAGTCATATGCATCCTTGTAAACGTGAATCTTTACTAGGGATTCTTTAACTTGGACTCCTATGCCTCTTTATTATATTTTTATATATAGATCTATTTTTTGTATATGTATAACTCATCTAATTTTCTTTTGTATAAGTATCAAGACTTCTTGAGGCCCTCATACCTAACTAATTGACTATTAGATGTGTTAGTACATATATAGATAATATTTCTTAATTTTCTTAGGCTTTCTAATCCACTCACGTAGCGAGCCTAAGGTCGGTAGCTCTCAAACCGGTCGATTTTAGGGCACCGGATGAGAAAACACCCTATGGACTTAAGGACTCGAGTGAACTAGGCCACAAAACTAAGGACTTTATTTATAAAATCACCTTTAGACGTGAATACTTATGCTTCTTGAGGCACATGTTGTAGGCTGTCTAAAAATGACTAACAGACCAGCCATTAAGGAAGCAGAGTCTCAAGCTCTAGACGCGAGGAATCGATGCTCGCGTCTCAGCATTAAGACGCGTTGGCTCTACACCCGCGTCTCAACGTCCAGACGCGTCGGCCCAAAGCCCGCGTCTCGACATCAAGGCGCGTCGGCCCGACGCCCGCGCCTCAGCGTCCAGACGTGAAGGCCCGAAGCTCGCGTCTCAGCATTAAGGCGCGTTGGCTCGACGCCCGCGTCTCAAACTTCAAGGCGCGTTTGGCTCAATGCCCACGTCTTAGTTGCAACTGCCCTGATTGCGGGGCCAGTCACCGCGCATGTAGCGGGTAGTGGCCCCTCATTCGGGAGCGTTTTCAGGAGGCACCTTCACCCCCTGAGACCCCTATAAATAGCCTTGTTTGCTATGAAGAGGGGATCGAAGTTTTGATAAGAGGGAGAGTTTTGAGAAGATCGAAGCTTTGGAAAGGTGGAGAATTAAGAAGGTCAAGGCATCATCAAGATCGATCGAATCCAGGCAAGAGGATCATCAAGAGGGAAGCACGACTTCAACAATAGACAGAGGGAGGAGACTCTTCAGCGAGCTTACTGAGTACTAGCCGCTCTTCGCCTACCTCCTCTTTGAGAGTTTTGGTAGACTGAGCTGAGTTACTCTTTCTACCGACCGAGAGAGAAGACCCCCGACGGTCCAGGACGGTCATCTGGTCAACGGAGAACAAGATTCACTCTCCATCGCCACACGAAGAACCCAGCCTTAAACAAAGGGAAGATTCAGACATCCTCCCTCCCTTGTAACTGGAAAAGAGGGAAGAGTAGTTCTTTTGGTTGTAATCGTTTCGCTTGAATCAAGGAAATCTTTTACAGCTAAAACCACTTTCTCCGACCACCAAATTTTCCGGCGCGTACAAGAGATGGCGACTCCGCTGGGGACTACCTTCGTTACTGACGAGCGCACCGTGGTGCAAGATGACGTTCTCCGTAAGGGGAAAATGGTCGAATCCCTCGTCGTCGAGTTCGACCAGGCGAAGTATGAAGAGTTCCTCTCTTCTGGCTCCAAGAGCCCAAAGACCCGCGTCTGCCGCAGGGTCTCAAGTGGACAGCCCCCTGAAGCCCAATCTGAGGCTCTGTCGGGTGCTCCTGCTGCCCACTGTGCCAAGGTTGGTTCACGCGCCGACGCCTCCCAGAAGGCCCGCGTAACCTCAGACACCTCTACTGCGATCAATCGCGTCGCGCAGAGCACACGCGCCAACGCCTCTCTGAAGGCTCGCGTGGTCCCCGGCACATCTACTGGTGCGATCGACCGTGTCGCACAGAACGCCCGCGTCAGCGTCTCTCAGGAGACCCGCGTGGCAAACACCCCTGGTTCTACAAACCAGGAAGTTGTTGGCTTCTCTCTTCCTCCACGGCGCAATCGGAATGCCGAGCGTCGACAGAGAAGACGCGCGCGTCAACACTCGGTCGGAACCGTTGGTTTTCTGACTGGGGTTGAACGCAGCGTACGATCCGATGCCTTGCCCGCACCTCGTCCAGTGCGAGAGGTCCGTGTTTGGCGACCCAAACGCGAGACTCCCCAAGTTGAGCCTTCTGAAGACCAACTTGCCAAACGCCAAAGCGAAGCTTCTGCGTCTTGTCAAACGCAGGAAGCACGCGCCCATAGGCGTGGGGCCCAGCAGCCCACTCTCTCCCAAGTCTCTCTGCTCCAACGCAGCAGACAGCAACGCGAAAGTCGCGTCTCATATCAACAGAGACGCCAGACGCGCATGACGCAGCCGCGACGCAACAGCCGCGTTTCTGAAACCTGTGTCCAGGCTGAACAGCACATGACTGTCTCCCGTCGTCGACGTTGCGAGACCAGTCTCTTTAAACCCCCTCCCACAGATTTGAGGGATTATTTGACAAGGAAAAGGAGTGCCAATCAGACCACTTCTCCATGCTGCTGTCAACAGCTCATCCAGATGCTCTCTGGATGCCATTGCGAGTCAGGCGTGCACCAGCCGTCTTTAATTAGACAGCTGACCCTGATTCCCCCGTCAGCCAAAAGAAGACGCTCCCACAGGAGGAGAACCTTCTCAGATGTTGAATACCCGGAGCTTACTGCAAACATGACTAGCAGAAGCAAGGGAAAACAACTAATGGACAACTCAGAGGAATCTGACTCTGAGCCAGAGGGGGTGTATCAACACACTCGCACCCGGACAGGGGCCATTCCCCTAATTGACTATAATGCCTTAGCCCGCGGCATTAGAATGGGTGGTTCTCACTCCGCTATAGTGGAGTCGCAGGCTTCAAACTCTTCCGTCGAGAAGGAGGCTTCCGCCTACATGGCAGACACTCCTGAGGAGACGGCCAGGCGTTTAGAACAGACGCAGAAGCACCATATGGATATAATCGCCTCTCAACAGAGATCCATTGACTCCCTTAAGCATATGCTTGAGAAATTGCTTGAAGAAAGAGCGAGATCTCCTCCTAGACGACCGAAGGGGAAAGGGAGAAAGGGAGGAAGCCCACCCTCCGAATCTTCTGACGAGACACGACGATCTACCTCGGATGTGTCCAAGCCCTCGTCGCAGGCAAGAAGCGACCAAGACCAGGAGAAGACTCATGCTAAGAGGGTGAGTCAATTGGAACGACGCCTCGAGGCCCTTGCCAATCGCAAGGACCTCCAAGAAGCAGGAGTGGTCCGGCCCTATCCAGCTGAGTGGGACTTAGTTCCATACCCTCCTAAGTTCAAGGCTCCAACCCTCCAAGCATTCGACGGGAAGGGGTCACCCAACCAGCATATCTACTACTTCAAATCCCAGACCGGGAACGTGGTAGATAATGACGCCATCCTGGCGCGACTGTTCATCGGCACCCTGAAAGGGTTGGCCTTTGAATGGTTTATGAAGCTCTCGGAGGGTTCTATCAAGAACTGGGGGGATCTAGAGAAGCTGTTCTTGACACGCTTCTTCGAAGACGACTCCGAAGTTACAATGCCTACCCTTTTAGCTACAAAACAGCGAAAGGGAGAGTCCGTCAAGTCTTTCGTAGAAAGATTTCGGAACATGGCACTCCGATGTCCAAGCGGCATGACCCAGGCCACCCTGGTGGAAACATGTCGCCATAATCTCCAAACCTCACTCCTTGCTCAAATAGGAGTTGCTGAAAGCCGCACCTGGAAACAATTAGTCCAGCAAGGTGAACAGGCTGAGGAGATTGTCGCCCGCGTCAGAGCGGAAGAAGGCAAGCCCAGGCCAGAGAGGTCGACAAGGCGTGCACCAGACACCTCCCTCCAGACGAAGCGGAAGGATAATTTGGCGACGGAGACCAAATCTCCCACCAAACCTCAAACAGGCAGGGCAAGTGGCTCTTCAAGCCAGCCACGCCCCAACAAGCAGTATTCCTTCAAGGAGGAACACGTCGATTCGCTCTTCAAGCTACTCAACAAGAGCAATCGACTGAAGCTCCCTGAAATTAGGCGCCCGGAGGAAGTCGGCAAGACCGACAATCCCACCTACTGCTTATACCACAGGATGCTCGGACATCCTACCAAAAGCTGCTACGTCTTTAAGGACATCCTTCAAGCTCTGATTGACGCGGAGGTATTAAAACTCCGACCGGAGCAGAAGAAGATGACGGCCAACATGACGTCGATTCTCCAGTTTGGGACACGACCCCCGACACCCGTGGGGGTGATCTCTGTCCCGAAAGGAGAACTGAGGGTGGTCAACACAGACCCTCATCAGCAGCGGGAGAAAGGCTTGGTACCCGTCCCTACACCTCGAGGGGAAATCATGTGGGTCCACCCTGACCTCGTCGACGAACAACAATGGACGACTGTGACCAACAGGAAGTCCAAAGGCAAAGGGAAGACTTCATCTTGCCATGTGATATGCGCCTCCTCTCGAGAAGCGGACACTGATATTCCCTCGCTGACTGACTCGGAAGAGGAGACAATAGTCCTGGCCGCGGAACCCAACCCACCAACGGCAGGAACCCGTTCGGGGCAGGCATACCTGAAACAGTATGGCGAGACAGCCATAGCTCCTCCACAACCAGCTGCAGAGCCAGCAAAGCCCTCCTCTAAACAGCCTGGGGAAAACAGAAAGAAACTCGGTTTTCTCGAGTTCTTGCGAAAGGTGTAACGGAAGGATCCTCGACACCTTACCGCTTCGACGTCTTGGCTCAACTAGCCAACATCCCGGCACACATCACCTTGTATGAACTCCTGAGGCTATCAAAGTCAACCAGAGAGGCTCTACAAGAAGCTTTGGCAAACGCTGAGGTCTTCATGACTCGTGTGCCAAGGGAGGAAGATGTAGAAGATTGCCTCCACGCCTTCCCAAATGCTCCCTGCATCACCTTCACAACAGACGACATGCAGGTTAAAGGGAAGCATGACCGACCCCTATACTTCACAGGGTATATTGGGTCATCCGAGGTGAACCGCATCCAGGTAGACCCAGGGTCTGCGCTAAGCATCATACCTCGCCGGGTTATGCAGTTTCTAGGCATTCCTACCCATCGTCTGAGCCCTACCCAGACGACTATTTACGGGTTCAATGCCAACAGCTCCCGCCCGATGGGGAAGATCAAGCTCAAATGCCAGATCGGGAGCCTCAAGTCGGAAGTGACGTGTTACGTCATTGACGCGGACACTTCCTACAACCTGTTGCTGGGACGACCATGGATTCACCGCAATTCCATCGTTCCCTCTACTCTCCACCGAGTCATGAAATACATTGACGAGAGTGGACAGGTCCGAACGTTGATTGCCGAAAGGCATCCGTTTAAAGGGGTTGAAAATTATTTCACGGACTCCCTCTTATATCAAGATCCGGAGGAGACTAATGAAACCCCACAACCAGAGGAGCCAGACTCTGGTAATGAAGCTGACATTGAGCCTGAGAAAGAAGAGTGCCTGTGGGAGTTGGAGCCCATTGTAAAGAACACTAATAAGCTCGATGTTGATAACGCCACCGACGATGCGGGTGGTTGGTACATTAATGAAGATTTAGATTTTGCGTATTTTCCTGTGTATGTTTCCGATCCAATACCGTCAGATACCACTACCGACGTGGACGATGACCTCTGGTCGGCAATAGATGCTTTGACATCTTTGCATGTACCGGTGAAATCATCCTTCGGGACATACCAAGATAATGGTGACGCGCAAGAGTCTGTATTCATAGTTCTAGCCAGACGAAAAGGCCAAAGACCAATACTTTTTGGGCGAATCGCGTCTGAACCAATGCCCCACGAAGAATCGGAAGGCCAGGATTGAACTTCGGAAAAGGAAGAAGAACACTGCTTCGATCCTTTGTACCGAAAGGAAAAACCCCTGATTACTATCATCAGACGCGCCGGGGGTTAGGCTATATATCAACTCCAGTGCCATCAGCCTCTGATTCGGAGAGACTGTCAAGTCATGACTGCTCATCAGACACGTCGTCGTGGGAATCAGATGTCAGTGTCGGCAACATCTTCAAAGGGCTTTCAGTAAACATGGTTTCGACAAGCCATATGGAGGATGAAGATGAAGAAATGATCCAACCTGATACAGATCCTTGGATCAAACATTTGAATGCTCTTTGGGATATCCACTTTGAACAGCGTGAGCCACCCACAGATGACAAGGTTGTTCAAGTCAACCTAGGAGATGAAGCCAATCCTAAACCCATCTTCATAAGTGACGGCCTGTCACCTTCGGAGAAGAAGGATCTTATATCTCTTGTACAAGAGTATATAGACGTCTTCGCCTGGAATTACGAGGACATGCCTGGACTTGATCCTCAAGTGGCTATGCACCGCCTCAACATCAATCCGGATGTAAAACCTGTCAAACAACAGCAGCGACGGTTCCGTCCCGAAATAATGGAGGCAATCCAATCAGAAGTTAGGAAGCTTATTGACTCCGGCTTTATCAGGGAGGAACAGCATCCCGATTGGGTAGCCAACATCGTACCCGTTGCCAAGAAGAACGGGAAGATCCGGATCTGCATCGACTTCCGCAATCTAAACGAGGCCTGCCCCAAAGACGAATTCCCATTGCCAATCACGGATGTCATGATTGACAATACTTGTGGATTCGAGCGAATGTCCTTTATGGACGGGTTCTCAGGATATAATCAAATCAAGATGTATCCCGATGACGAAAAGCACACCTCCTTCAGGACACCTCTAGGGGTATATTGCTACACCGTCATGCCCTTCGGTCTGAAAAATGCGGGGGCAACCTACCAAAGGGCCATGAATGCCATTTTCCATCGGCAGATACGCAAAACGGTGGAATGTTATGTCGACGACATCGCGGTGAAAAGCCGCACTAAAGGTGATCACATAGCAGATCTGAGGGTGGTCTTCGACATCATGCGGGCTCATCAATTGAAGATGAACCCCACCAAGTCCTTCCTGGGGGTAGCCAGCGGCAAATTCCTAGGGTTTGTTGTGACTTCCACAGGAATCCATTTGGATCCGGAGAAAGTCCGTGCTATCCAAGAGATGCAACCCCCCAGAAGCCTCAAGGAGCTCAGAGGATTACAAGGACGATTGGCATACATCCGCAGATTCATTTCAAATCTCTCCGGGAGATGCCAACCCTTCGCTAAGCTGATGAAGAAGGGCGTTTCGTTCATTTGGGACGACGCTTGCCAGCAAGCATTTGAGGAGATCAAGCACTACCTCACCCAACCACCAGTCCTGGCAGCTCCGGTATCCGGAAAGCCTTTCCTGGTGTACGTCCGATCAATAGATCATTCTTTGGGAGCTCTACTAGCTCAGAATGATGACCAGGGGCGAGAACAAGCAATCTACTACCTAAGTAGAACGATGATCGGAGCCGAACATCGGTATAACCCGATCGAGAAGGAATGTTTGGCACTGGTGTTCGCCATTCAGAAAATGCGACACTATCTGGTGGGCCAAACCATAAATGTCATATCCAAAGTCAACCCCCTGAGGTTACTTATGACAAAGCCTTCTTCACTAAATGGCCGGCTGGCAAAATGGGCCATATTGCTATCACAATATGAGATGCATTTTCTGCCACAAAAGGCTATTAAGGGACAAGCGGTGGCGGACTTCTTAGCTGAATACCCAGATCCCAGGGCAGCCAAACTCTACGAGGATCTCCCAGATGAGGTCGCCGAAGTCTGCCTAGCTCAGACATCGTTCGAAAGTCAAGTATGGCAACTTTTCTTCGACGGTGCATCAAGGGCAAGCCCGAAGGGACACACAGTAGCGGGGGTAGGAGTGGTACTCGTCTCCCCACAAAATTACGTGATTCCCCGAGCTATCTCGTTAACCGAGCCCTGTTCCAACAATGTGGCGGAATACAACGCTCTTTTGATTGGGATGCAATTCGCCGATGAGATTGGCGTTAAAAATCTCGAGGCATACGGTGATTCTAAACTCATCGTCAGCCAAGTTCGCGGAGAGTATGAGGTCAGGCATGAAGATCTAGTACCCTACTACAACGCGACAATCCACATGGCCGAGAGGTTTTCAAACTTCTACATCGACCATGTACCGCGCAAGCAAAATGCGTATGCAGATGCACTTGCATCCCTTGCTGCCTCCTTAGCTCTTCCAGCCGGAGCAATGGAGAAGGTATTCGTCTATAGCCACGACCTATACTGCCCAAAAAGTCCCCTCGGAGACTACCAGAGGTCAACGGGAGATCGTCGCGGCAAGGAAACACTTGAAGTGTCAACCGATCCAGAGCTTAAAGACTGGCGATTCCCCTACATTGATTTTGTCTTGTACGGCATCTTGCCCGAAGACACCAGGGAGGCGGCTGCCATCCGAAGGAAAGCCTCCAAATTCTACTACAATGCGATTTCGCGAACATTGTATCGTAGATCGCATGACGGGATCCTGCTCCGGTGCCTCTCATCAAAAGAAGCCCACGAAGTGTTGAAAGAAGCCCACGATGGTACGTGTGGAGCTCATCAACCTGGCCCGAAGCTGGCAAACCGACTCCAAAGATTGGGTTACTACTGGCCCAAGATGGTTGCCGATGCTGTTGCCTATGCCAAAAGATGTCACGCCTGTCAAATACATGGCAATTTCATCCATCAAGCACCAGGATACCTCCACTCTACGACCTCTACCTGGCCGTTCGAAATGTGGGGGATGGACGTGGTTGGTCCTATCAGCCCACCATCATCAAAGGGACATCGGTTCATCCTAGCGATAACCGATTACTTCTCAAAGTGGGCCGAAGCTATCCCTTTGAAAGAGGTGAAATCTTCTAACGTGATTAAGTTCGTGAAACATCACGTTATTTACCGGTTCGGTGTGCCTCGGCGGATTGTCCATGACAATGGACCCCAGTTCATCAGCCAGGCTTTTCAGAGATTCTGCGCCAAGTTCAGAATCCAGAGTGTGTCATCAACGGCATACTATCCGCCCGCTAACGGCCTCGCAGAAGCTTTCAATAAGACTATTGGCAAGCTTCTCAAGAAATTCGTCTCGAAAAGTCAACGAGACTGGGACGATAAGTTGGGCGAATGCTTATGGGCCTATCGCACGACTGTGCGAACCCCAACTAAAGCCACGCCATTTTCCTTGGTGTACGGATGCGAAGCCGTCCTTCCACTGGAAATCCAAATTCCATCTCTTCGCGTCGCCTTGACAGCGGAAATGACAACAGAGGAGAAGCATCGACAGCGACTCCAAGAATTGGAAGCCTTGGACGACAAGCGTCTGCAGGCCCAACAACAAATCGAGCTTTACCAAGCTCGTATCACCAGAGCCTTCAACAAGAAAGTCAAATCCCGAACTTTCAAGAAAGGCGACCTCGTCTTAGCCGTCCGAAGACCCATGGTCATGACGCACAAGACGAAAGGAAAATTCCAACCCAAATGGGAAGGACCGTTTGTAGTAGAGTCAGTCTACTCAAATGGATCGTATCGCCTCATAACCTCAAATGGCGATACACTCATGATGCCAATCAATGGCAAATTCCTGAAGAAATACTATCCCTAGATGGCATTCTTCCACCGATCAAGTTAAAAATACACCTCTGATCGGAAACATCCAACGCCTCCGACGGCTAAAGATAGAGGAAAATGTTGGCTTTTAAGTCCAACATAAGTCTTCGACAACTCATCATGCTGAGGGGAATAGCATGGCTAGCCCAACTCAAACGGTAGTTGGTAAAGGCATGACAAACCCGTTGACAGCTGAGGATTTGCTAAAAATCCTAAGGGACACGTTCCCATTTGATCCGACGCCTCCGACGGCTAAGGATAGAGGAAAATGTTAGCTTTTAAGTCCAACATAAGTCTTCGACAACTCATCATGCTGAGGGGAATAGCATGGCTAGCCCAACTCAAACGGTAGTTGGTAAAGGCATCTCAAATCCGTTGATAGCTGAGGGTTTGCTAAAAATCCTAAGTGGACTTGATTCCACTCTTCCCTCCAAAAATCCCTTACCAATTCTCATCCATAGAATGGTAGGACCACAAAATGCAATCATTACTATGTTAACACTATACCTCTGGTAATGAATACTCTTTGTCGAGTATAAACCTTGCTTGTTAACTCTGCATAGAGTAACAAACTCTCAAATTTGCCAAGTTAACACTATACCTCTGGCACTTCAAATTCCACTTGTCAATTCTCATCAATAGAATGACAGGTCCTCAAATTGCTCCTATCGCAAGCAAATTCTTGTCAAGTTAATATCACACCTCTGACAAAACTACTGTTTAAAGTTAACATTACACCTCTAAGCGGTACCTCGAGTGCCTGTCAAGTTAATATCACACCTCTGACAGTCACCTTTCTTCAGACTTCCGTATCGAAGCTGAAATGGACGATGCCAAGTTAACACTACACTTCTAGCATCCGAGTCATTGCTAAGTTCAACAATACACCTATGGCTATGACCTTTCCTCGACTTCTTTAAGCCGAGACGACTAATGCCAAGTTCAACATTACACCTCTAGCATTACTATCACTGTTAAGTTAAACATCACACCTATGACAGTGACACCCTCAGTTTTCCCAAATAAAACTGAGATGCTGATGAGTTAGGTTAATATCACACCTCTAACTCACATCCTTGTCAAGTTAACATTACACTTCTGACAAGACTACTTCTAAACCGTTAAGTTAATATCACACCTCTAACGGTAAAAATCTTACTAGATTCCCACGAGTCTAGTTTCATTTGATATTCTCCCCAACCGAGTATCAAATTCATTTTGGAGGCAGTGTTGGTTAACATTACACCAATAAACAATGCTTCCATCAAAATCCCCAGCTGATCTTAAATCAAGTTAATCCCAAATCCTTGATAAAAGTTCACCTTCTCTGGGGGTACGCACTCCACTTGTCACTTTCTTTTATAAAGTGGCAGGTCCACCAAAATCATTCTTTTGCTTCTAAAACAAAACATTCAAGACAACAGAAAGAGGCAAAAAGAAAAGTGTCACTTTTATTGATATTCAAGCATATGAAAGTGGTACAAAACGCTCTCTTATACAATAAGATTGAGTGTTACAATTAAGGAGTACAAAGAAGTCCCTCTCTCTCTCTCAGAGGCCGTACTCACTCCTTGAAACCGCATCTGATCCCAGGTGCACAACTGGAACCGATTGCGCCATGGCGACGACACCAACTTTTGAAAGCGCCCTAGCTGACTAAGCCAGGAGCAATGGTGTTCTTGAGGTCCGGTGGCAACAGAAGGTCCTGCAACCCTTCGTTCAGGCGCGTCTCTTTCCCTAGCAGACCATCCATCGAACATGGGGTCACTCCTGGGGTGAGAGAGGAAGTTTAGGAGTCATCACAAAGGATGCTACCCTCCACTAGGTCCAGCGGCAGCAGAAAGTCCTGCATTCATCACCATCCCTTTCCCCAGCAGGCCATCCAACGGATTGTCCTTGATGTCACTTCTGGAGTAGGGAGAGGAAGAGGATCTTTCCGCCACCGTAACCGCCGGACCACCCTCGCCGATACTCAGCCTATCCGTCTCTTGCACCAGATCTGAAGAGACCTTGGCGAGGGTTGGGTCCTCGTCAGAGATATAATTTAATCTCTCACAAACGACGAGGACCATAATTTAATCTCTAACAAACGAACGTGGAGTAAGTTCGCCAGCCGGTATATTCTTTCTGGGGCCCAGCAAACCTGAAAAAGGACAAGCAAGCCTACCTGCAAAGAATAAGCAAGAGAGTCAGAAAATCTGGAACTCAATACATTTTTATAAAGGAAACTGAGTAACAGAACGCGGCAGCCATTCAAGACTTCAGACGCGGGAATGACCCGCACAGTCAAAAAGACGCAAGTCAAACTGCGCCACGCATAGGATTCAAACGCGGCCTCAGTTTGTACCCGCGCCTAATGCACCAGACGCAAAGAATTTCAGAACGCCAAAAATTGCCATCTCTCTGTTGGGTGAACAAGAGTTGCAAGATTCAGGTCTGAAACGCGCCAAGGCAGTAAAACGCAATGGGCAAAGCCAGCGTCAAGCGCCTGCATTCAGAGAAGTCAAGTCACTGGCACAAATTCCAGAGGAGGAATGCACCGGGACTTCATTCAGATGATCATGCCGAAGTTCAGGCTATACACATCATCGGGGGACATACCAGCAGAGACCTCTGGCCAGAGTTGGCCTCTCTGCACCCAAACGCAGGCGTCCAAGATGATCCGAGAGGGGGTTCTTCTTGAAGAGACCAAACCGAAGCGTGAGAGCTCTGGGTCATCTTCATCCTCGGAATTACCTTCGTCCATGGAGACGGAGTCCCTATCAAGAAACTCTTTTCTGAAGAAGGTGGGACTTCTCAGAGCAATCCAAAGAGAAATAATCCAAGCTTGGATCATAGAAGGGGAGCGCGCCCTATTTATAGGCAGGCCCTAATAACTGCCATTAATGGGGCGTTAATTGGAACCGTCACGCACGATTGTCAAAGCCCAGTGGAGGATTGACGCGTGGAACGCCGCTTTGGAAACCGTTGCAAGCACCGGTTTTCAACCGCCCGCGTCGGTTTTGCATTTAAGGGCAGTAACTCCTGAGTCCAATGAGGAGTTGACGCGTGGATACCTGCTTTGGGAATCAACGGATGACTCGGAATCCCAATCAACAGTGGAGACCTGACGAGCAAAGATCTCCTAAAATCTTTTGAGTCAGATCACATTAGACGCAGATGGGAAAGCCGCGTCCCTTCAGCAGACAAGGCTGCATCTCTTGCGTCTGCCCGATCCGCGCAAGACAGATTTGCGTTATTCAGAGCTGCGTCTCACCTTGTGATTGACGCTGCGTCTCACCCCAGGGACTGACAGCCGCGTCTTACTTTACGGATCAATGCCGCGTCTCATCTTTTGATTGACGCCGCATCTCATCAAGGAGACCGCGTTCCGATTTGTGATTGACGCCGCGTCTCATCAAAAGGACTTAGTAGAATCTAAGTTCTTATGAAATGATGACCGCGTCTCACTTTATGATTGACGCTGCGTCTCAGTAAAAGGACTTAGTAAAATCTAAGTTCCGGTAGACTGACGACCGCGTCTCACTCTGTGATCGCCGCTGCGTCTCGTCAAAAAGACTTCGTGAAATCTAAAGTCCCCATAGATTGATGCCACGTCTCATTCTACGGGATTAATGCCGCGTCTCGCCTAGACCGCGTCTCATTAAAAGAACTTAGTCCTACCTAAGTTCAGTAATCACGACTAGTGATCAAGAGTTGGACTCATCCACAACAGGACAAAGAAATTGGGACAAAAGCTCTAAAGAAAACTTCTATTATATCAAGAAATGATAGAAGTGGATACAAACACTCTTAATAAATAGAGTGTCCCTTTTCTTTACAAAAAAAAAAAGAAAGAAGAAAAGAAGGCTAAATGTCCTGGTTCGCCAAGGAACGGATTTGTTCCCTAAGGCGGTGAATCTCATGCTGGCGCGTCCTCTCAGCCTCCATGATAGCCCGGTCCCGCAGCTCCGCCTCAGATAAGAAATTTCTGGCAGCCAGCTGCATCCGCAGAGATTCCACCCTGGAAGATTGTAGGGATAGACTCTCTTCAGCACGCGCCGTAGCAGCCCGTTGCTCCTCAAGCTCCTTTTTGAGGGAAACAAGTTTCTCCTCATTTAGCGCAAGAACAGCTTCCGCCTTGGCGATAATGTCCCGAGTTCTGAGGATGACTTGCTCCGTGCTCTGCACACTGAGCTCAGATTCCCTCGAATCTCCGGCTAATTTTTGAAATTCAGCCTTGGAATATTCAAGGTCACGGACCTCGGTAGCGATCTGTGCCTCCGCCTCCTGTCGCTCCCGTTCCTGATCAGCTAGGAGCCTAGTCAAGGTGGCTTGGGCTTCATCAAAAGAGCCAGCATCTTCCAAAGATTCCAGCTCCCGCAGGTTATCTCCAAGTTGCTCTACCACCCGCAGGCATGCCCTGGCAAGTGAAGGGCCTCCCGCCAATTCGACGCTCATGGCCATATTTTCAAGAAGCCTCTGGGCGAACTGGAAGGTGCTGTGTCCACGGAAGATGAGATCAATACATGATCCCATCGAGGTGAAGAATTGTTGCACCATCTGACGTGCCAGCTCCCCCATGTCTTCACCACCTAAGAAGCTTCCCGACCCTTTTTCTGTCACGGGATGAGGGATATAGGGCGGGTCTTCTCGCACAAGAGCCGTGCCGGCCGTCGATATAGCAAGAGCAAGACTACCCACTGGCGCTTCCTGGAGCGCTGCCTCTGCAGGAGCTTCCACGACCAAGGAAGGAGTTGTAAGCACAACCTCTTCAGAAACTTCCACCGAGGATTGAGCTGTGTGGCCTTCTGGAAGGGTGCCGATCGTCGGACTCCCCACCTGAGCCCCCTCAGTCAGAGCTGCCTTACTAGGTTCGAGGTCCAGAGGCGTCGAGTCCTGTAGAGTGGGAGTCTCCCCAGCTTCAGCAGTAGCCTTCTCCACCGGCGGAGTGAGAGCCTCCTCAGCCTCAATGGTTGTTTCCCCTCCTGGCAAAGGGGAAGGCTCCCCAACTTCAACAGCTACCCCCTCCGAGGTTATCTCAGCGGCCGAAGCCTCAATCCCCTTGGGCTGGGTCAACTCTGTTTCCATCGCCTCGACATGCGAGGAAGTTATACCTTCAGCAGGGATTATCGCCAGCGGTAACGCAGTCGATGATTCACCCCCGTATATTTTCTCCTCCGAGATGTGTGAGAACTTACTCGGGTCAGGAAAAGCGGGTTCATGGCCGTAGTCGACTTTATCTTCAAAGTCGCTTTCCGTATCAGACGTGGAAGACGACAGTTCAACGCAAAGGTCCTCGGTGACCGGCGCCTTGCCACCAATCACCCCAGTGGTAGGACTAGGGTCGATTATCCGAGCGCTGGAAATGAAGACACTAGGAGGCCCTGACCGCTGTGCCTTGTCTCTCCCTTCACGAGCAGAAGAAGGCTCGGACCGAGCTGAGAACCCTGGAATCTGGACATTCCCTCCCACGAGCTGTTCTTCCTCGTCAGCTATAGTGGGTTTGTCAACCAATTCCCCCTCTTCCGCAATCTTACAGGTCCCTCTGTGCGACCTAGGAGCACGGATTAAACCGGGGAGATTTTTATCCTCTGGCGGTTCCTCAACCATGATAAAGAGGTCTTCAGGACAGTCCTCAACTCCAGCAGAAATGCCTTCTGAGGGAGAGACTTCTGTTGCTAAATCCCTCCGAGCCCTCTTCGAAACAGGACCAGCAGTTGAAGTGGGACCCCGACGACGCTTACTCACCTATTCTTGAGCCTTGGCGGTAGAAGGCCCCTCCTGTGGCCCTAGCTTGGTTCTACTCCGGGTTACGCGGAGCTCCTCTCTTGAGCCTCCCTCAGCTTCTCTCTGAGATGCTCTCTCCAGCTCTTTCTGGACCTTTAAATACTGGGTGATCATGTGCGAGCATTTGCCAGACTCCGACTGTGTTTTGAGATAGGCATTAATGCCCTCAATACCCGTATACCCGGGGGCAAAATCCGGTGACTGGTTTACCCGAGAATACCAGGTGCAGAAAGTGAAGCTGGTAAGGTTCTTCGGCTCCTCGACGGGCAAACGGAAAGTTGCCTCTGTCCCCCCAGCCACGCTATAATACCAGGCTCGAGCACCTTCGCACAAATTTCCATTGAAGGCAAGTTGTGTATTCGGATTGCCGACATAAAGCTGAGCATAGCCAAACTGTCGGGCAAAACGACTTGGCATATACGGTTCGATAGTGCAGGAAGTCCCTTGGCGAAACAGCACATATCCTGGTCGTATATTGATCAACCACCAGAAGGCTCCAGCAGGCAATTGCGAGAAGTCATCCCGCCCAGCGACATCCGTGAACAGCTCCCCGGGGCTGCACCTTGAACCTCTGGAAAACAACGGTTAAGCTGATAGTTCGTGGCACAGGAAAGACGCTTCCTAATGTAATACAGGTAGGTGTCATGCCACTCCGAACGTTCCAGCCGCTGCACAAATGGGATATGATCCACGCTCCCACGCGCCGCCGTCATTAGAGATGGGCAATGCATCACGTACCAAGCCATGAGGTACGTGTAAGGCAGCTCAATCCGCGGGTTGGGGTGCCTCACCGTCGGGTTCCCCTCTGAGTCGGTATACGGCTCCCCACGAGAATTAGCAGTCTTTGGGGGTTCGCAGAAGCTCTTGGTTAAAACCCGTAGCCCGCTTTGAATACTAGCCACCACGGCGGGAAGAAGGGCTATGGGGTGGCCATGAGCCAAGAGTACCGCCGGGTACACCACATCTGCCACAATAACTTCATGTGGTAGCGTAGGCACCACACACCTCTTCAGCCACAACATCAGGAAACCCGCCAACAGCGCCTGATCAGAAATAGGGGTCCGGGCTTGATGGTGAAAGCTCTCAAAGACCAAGTCAGGGTCGAAGCCGTCCTCGTTCGACTCCGTGGTGTAGAACTTGTCAGAAGCTGCGTCGATCCTGTCTTCAACTTCCCCACCAGAACTAGGAGCTAGTCGGATTACTGGGAGATCTTTATTGCTGACATTATTAAACAGATAATCAGCCCAGGATAGTTGCTTGACGCCTCCTGACCTCCAGGCAGTTGTCTGACCGCAGATGTAGAAATGGCACATCACCTCCCAGTAGGTCTCATACACTTGAGGAGATTCCTTTTCCAAAAGGCGCAGCTCCCTGGTGGTTGGGACAAATTCCTCGTAAGGAATATCCCCTGACGACAACCCGGAGACCTCATACAACTCGTGTAGGGCAAGGCCCATCTCTCCGACCGGAGTAAAGAATGTCCCCGTCCGAGGATTGTAGCGCTCCAGAATCCCAAAGAAGTTATGAGAACTCATCGGGACGCCCCACTGCACGGCCCTGACTGCTGGGTACAGCCCCACACGCTTCAGCGGCCCCTCAAGATTGGTAAGGACAAAACCCACCATCCTGCCCCACCAGTAGTTCCCTGGAGAATGGACCCATCCATACGCACGGAAGTCGACAGGATAGTCACCCCCTGCTTCTATGAAGGAATTGAGGAAGGTGGTAGCAAGCTCCGGGATCTCTCCAATTGGGATTTCAGGCTTGGACGACGCAGGGAACAGTCCGACAACTGACCCGTCATGACTATCGTGGCGGTCTACCTTTTGGAGGCCAAAGTCACCAAGGGCGATCTCAGGGATATACTGGGAAATGTCCCATTCCATCTTCCGGGGGACAGACATGTGTTGAAAGTAGGACATCGGGAACATCCTCTCCATGTCTGGAAGAAAGAATCTTCCGCCCTTTATCTCACGAAGCCATTTATAGGTCCCCTCAGACACACGACGGCCATCATCATAGATATGATCCCCAAAGAAGAAGGCAGGCTTCTCCAACCTGACGCCGTCATCCGTTTTGAGTGCGGCATCGGTCATAAGTGCCCGAAAGGTTCTCCTGTTAACATTAGAGAGCCTGCGATCCAGTAACTGGTCAGCAGTCACGGGGACACTCATTCTTTGCACAAAGGTCAAGCCCCGGTCGGCACCACCCACGCGTCCAAAGTGGTGCATCTTGGCGAGTGAACCTGAAACATGCGGCACTGCAAAAGAAAAAGACACTTGGTCAGATACTTTGCCAAAAATAAGGGAAGACGCTAAGTGTTCATAATTCAAAACGCAGCCGAGACATTGGACGCAGGAGTTATCATCCGCGTCCAGACCTGCGAACTTGCACCAAAACGCAGAAGAGATACTGGACGTAGGAATTTTTCGAATCCGCGTCCAGACCTGCAAAGCTGCGTTCTGCAAACCAAGACTTATGAAAACTCTAAGTACTTGGACTCAAACGCCAGATTCTACAAAATCGGCGGTTGAAGACACGGAACGCAAGGATCAAATCCGCGTTCTGCAAACCAAGACTTGTGAAAATTCAAAGTGCTTGGACTCGGACGCCAGCGCCTGATGGCACAAAACGCGGCACAGAACGCATGGATCAAATCCGCGTTCTGCAAATCGCGTCCAGAGACCTTCACAATTAGAAATATTCTAAGTGAAGGACCCAGAGTGCAGAGTTCACCAGCGTCGGATCATCAGGCCCGCGCCCCGGTTATCATCTCAAGGACAGCGTCCGAGAATCAAACACGATCTTGTGTTAAAGGTCCTTAGGGTTCTATGAACATGTTTTAATGGCGGAACCCACACCGAAGGTGCATTTTTACCTCGGAAAACACCCTCCTGCGCAGAGGAAGCATCTCTCTCAGCCTCGGCGACGGTCGCCCTTGAGGTCGATGCAGTCGGTTTCGTCTTGGGAGCCATTGAAGATCAAGAAATCCGAGCGAGGAGATGAATAGTTGAACAGAGAAGGAAGTTCTTTTTCTCAGAGAATGCGTTCGTTCGGAGAAGAAGATACATCTCTCCAACTGTTGCCTTTTATAGGCACGGAGATTCGCGAAGATACGCAGCGTTTGGCCCAATAAACGCTGCAGCGAATCGCTGCCTGACGCGTGGAGCCAAATCATTATTTGAACAGGGAAGATCATGCGTCGCGACCCCGCCACAAGTCAGAAGTTGACACGTGGAGCAGTTCATTTAATGAACCGGGGGATCCGCGCGCCAAAAGGCGAAATCTCGCCGTTTCCCCAGGCCAGCTGGCGGCGTAATCATGACATGGCACAGGCGCGCGCCCCAAAGTACGCAGCTCTTCGGTGGACATGCCCCGTCAGCATCATCATAAATGCACCCAGAAAATCGCGTCTGCATTTCAAGAGATGCGTCTCTCCAAAGTCCGCGTCCCCTCAAACAGGCCAAACATCACGTCTCGCTAAGAAGTCGCGTCTTTAAAGCAGTCTCTACTTTTTCAAAAAGGAACCTGCGTCCAGTCTCCTGCTTCTGCAAAGTCAGTTCAACAGTACACTGACGCAAACAGACAACCAACCACTCCCGGCCAAAAGCGCACCCGTGACAGACTAAAAGCAATCGGGGAGGTCTAGACTGTGTATCTAGACACTCAACACGATCAACTCTGACGGCTTCAAAGAGTTCAACAGTACACTCACGAAGACCAATTCCAGATAAGATCAAACCCGAAGCATCAACAGTCCAGTCATAAACGCGAACACGGCTAAGATCCAAAGTATTCCGAAATCCGTCCCATTCAACTGCGGAATATCAGAAACTTTGGAGGGGGTTCTGTAGGCTGTCTAAAAATGACTAACAGACCAGCCATTAAGGAAGCAGAGTCTCAAGCTCTAGACGCGAGGAATCGATGCTCGCGTCTCAGCATTAAGACGCGTTGGCTCTACACCCGCGTCTCAACGTCCAGACGCGTCGGCCCAAAGCCCGCGTCTCGACATCAAGGCGCGTCGGCCCGACGCCCGCGCCTCAGCGTCCAGACGTGAAGGCCCGAAGCTCGCGTCTCAGCATTAAGGCGCGTTGGCTCGACGCCCGCATCTCAAACTTCAAGGCGCGTTTGGCTCAATGCCCACGTCTTAGTTGCAACTGCCCTGATTGCGGGGCCAGTCACCGCGCATGTAGCGGGTAGTGGCCCCTCATTCGGGAGCGTTTTCAGGAGGCACCTTCACCCCCTGAGACCCCTATAAATAGCCTTGTTTGCTATGAAGAGGGGATCGAAGTTTTGATAAGAGGGAGAGTTTTGAGAAGATCGAAGCTTTGGAAAGGTGGAGAATTAAGAAGGTCAAGGCATCATCAAGATCGATCGAATCCAGGCAAGAGGATCATCAAGAGGGAAGCACGACTTCAACAACAGACAGAGGGAGGAGACTCTTCAGCGAGCTTACGAGTACTAGCCGCTCTTCGCCTACCTCCTCTTTGAGAGTTTTGGTAGACTGAGCTGAGTTACTCTTTCTACCGACCGAAGAGAAGACCCCCGACGGTCCAGGACGGTCATCTGGTCAACGGAGAACAAGATTCACTCTCCATCGCCACACGAAGAACCCAGCCTTAAACAAAGGGAAGATTCAGACATCCTCCCTCCCTTGTAACTGGAAAAGAGGGAAGAGTAGTTCTTTTGGTTGTAATCGTTTCGCTTGAATCAAGGAAATCTTTTACAGCTAAAACCACTTTCTCGACCACCAAATTTTCCGGCGCGTACACATGTATCCAGCTTAATTAGTGAATTTTTTTATTTATATTATTATATGTTTTTTTATAAGGCACAAGAGTCTTTGTCTTAGCATCCTAGATGTGTAAGTGTATTAGGTATGCACATTTCATTAAGGTAAAAATCAAGACTAATTAATTATTCAATTTTTCCTCCTATATCTAAAAAATTCAACAATTTATTTTATTTCGACCAAGTTTTTAGAAATCCTAATCATGATTTTCCTAATTCTTAAGATTAACTTGGATTTCTTTCAAAAGATAAGTCAAAATATTGTTTCCTTTTTCAAAAAAATTTATTTTTTTAAAGTAAAAAAATGTTAATAATTTTTTTATTTTTATATATATATAAAGAAAACCTAAGTTATGTTAGAACCCTCCTCCACACCTATCTCATGCATTGTCCTCAATGTGTGAATTAATGTATAGATGCATGAAAAAAGAAGAAAGGGAAGGAAATATTACCTTAAGATGGTGGTTCCGGTGGTGGTCCGATTGGGCCAAGCATTGCTACCCAATTTAAATCTTGTAGATCATCAAGGAATTCACCTTTTATGACCTCTTTCTGATGCATATTGTTATTATCCCCCAAATGTATAGGATCATGCACAACCCTAACATTGAAACTATCTTGATTGTATGACTAATCTTGGAAGACCATCTCAGGGTCATTATTGTTTACTCTGTGATCCAACAATAGAATTTGACTTGATGAAGTGATTGATTTGGGCTTAAGAACGATAGGATTGGGAACCAATACCAGATTAAGAAAATCAAATTTAGGTTCGAGAGTCAGGTTTAGTTCAAAAGTGGGCTCCAAATCAAAGAACTTAAGTTCATATTTATGATCCATCAAATGAATGTGACTGCCTAAAATAGATGATCTAATTTCATAATATACAAGTACTGGAATTAATGTTGGCTTAGGAATTAGGTCCAAATTGGTTAAAGACACCGAGTCAATATAGATTCAAAGTTTGGAATTAGATCACAAAGTTGAGTATTGAGTCCGGATTCACAATCTAGTTCAATCTCATTGAATGTAAAACTTGCCAATTTATTCAAGGATTGGGATTGATCAAGTTCATGTTGATGCGATGAAATTGAATCTTGATCAAGGTCTTCTAGACACAATGATTCTTGGTTCCTATCAATTTGGTTAGTTAGTTCAAGAATGTTTGAAAGTCTAAAAATTTGCTCATTCATTAATACTTGATGGTTAGAAGGATGTTATCTGAATTTGAATTCTCTTCTTATCTCCAAACTTATTTTGACTTATCTGTAGAAATTCAATTCTGAGCTGCAACTTATTATTGTGTTGATCACTAAATATGGCTTATCAGATAGCTGAATTGGAATATGTAATCAACATACGAGTTGTACTCCTTTAAGTTTTCTTTCTGGAGCATCTTGAATCATCAAATTTGAGTTTCGATAGAGAAAGTTATGATTGAAATACTAAAGGGTGTTCAGTCTGAATTCGAATTAAATTCAGATTTTTTTTCCCCTTTATCTTCATCTTGTGGTGCAAGCAATCTGGTTCAAATAGAAGTCCATCTCTATCTTTCATTAGGATGATGATTCATCTTGTTCTATCTTTCTCCTCTTCTAGATTTGAATAGCAATTAGTAGTCCTACTTTATCCTTCCTTTTCCTCCCTAGATTTTAAATTAATAATTTAAAGTCTATGTTTAGATTAGGTTGGATAAGATAGAAGCTTCTAAATTACTAAAATAAATCATGTATGTGGGCTTGTGGACATTTTGGGCTTTTGGGCTTCAATTGGGCTTTATTTTTTTTTTTAATTACTCAAGGCCTGCACAACATTAAACAATAAAACGTTACATAGCAGTGCTTTATAAAAGAATAAGTAGGGAAATATGCTGATAAATATGCACTTTTGACTACCTATCAATCACCACCAAACCCCATCTCCAACAACCAACACCACCACCACAACAACCACTATCATCTTCACCATCAACAACTCCCATCCTCCTCTCTCTCCTCTACCCAAGGGGCGCCACCGGCCGCCCCTCCTCACCGACTGCCCCTCCGGCCGCTCTGCCACCGCCCTGGCCGTCGACCACCACCCACCGCCCCTTCTCTTCTTTCTTCTTTCTTTCTTTCTTCCTTTCTTTCTTTTCTTCTTTCTTTCTTTTCCTTCTTCTTTTACCCCTGTTTCTTTTATTCCCTATTTACCCTCTCCTTCATTCCCTATTTACACCCATACATTTTTAGCACACTCCTCTCTCTCACTCTTTCCTACAAGTCTCTCTCTCCCCCCAGCATCTCTCTCTTTCATTCTTTTCTCTCTCCTATCTCATTCAATCCCTCAATAAATTAATATTAATTAATATATATTTTATTATATGGATTGGTGGCGTGCATGTATTTCTGGTATTTCGGGATTTTGTGCCGTTTTACGGTGATTTAGGCGAGTACCTTTTATAGGGACGCTATTCTGATTTTTTAATACATGATACATCGTTACGCGAGTTGATATATGATATGCGAGTGATTTTCTAATATTAACATGTTATATAAATACTTGTTGGCTACAATTATAACTCATTGAACTGGTATTATATTTGCATTGGATATGCTTAGATACGCTCTCGTTTCGCTCGGCATCGCATAGCTAATTAATAGATTAAATTATTGTTGTTATAGATATGGTTGTAAAGAATTTGAAATTTTAACTATACTGTTCTCCTGTACCATATTACATGACCGGATGATTACTTGATATATGATGTTGTAACTTTGTATTCAACTCACCTGATACCGACATGTTAATTACCTGACGCTGATATGTTTATACTTGACACTTGATCCCTAACACTTGATATCTGACACTGATGCTTGACATGTTATCACTTAACACTTGATCCCTGACACTTAATATCTGACACATGATAATTGACATGCTATCATTTGATACTTGACATATGTTTTCACTTGGTACTGACACATTTGACCTGACGTTGTGAGACCTGACTGGATACTATTACACCTGACAGCTGTATTACATTACATATTCATGATTATCACTTTTACGGGGACCTTGACATGATTATTATACTGCTACCAGACATCTGGTACTCCTTTACTCCTGAACTCCTGTATCCCCTGTACTCGTATCCCTTGCACTGTTACGCCACGATCATGTCTGGTGTCGGGATGACGAGGATGTATCCCATGATCATGCTAGCATCCGGCGGATCCTTAATGGAACTAAGTGCCACACAGAGCAAAGTGCCACGCCACACACGTGGTGGGGGCCACCTCTAGAATCCATTCCCCATACAGAGCAAAGTGCCACACGGAGCAAAGTGACACACCATACACGTGGTGGGGGCCACCTCTTGAATTTGTGGGGCTACCTCCTGAATCTATCCTCCAAGGAAAATAATCCTTCCTCCTTCCTGTGCCGCTCGGTGTGAGCATGATAAGCATTCTTAGTGCATATTAATACACACATACTTGTATAATAATAATGTCAGGAGCTTATATTTTTTGGTCTCTCCCCTATTCGAATAATGGTACCCGCATATCGGAGTTCGGATGAGTTCTACTAGAAGTGCGGGCTCCACATTAACTGTCGGTGTTGTGGGACGCCGATGGGAAAGGGACAAGAATAATAAAAGACACTGATGATTATTATTGAATAACTTGAATGCAGTACCTTTATATTCTCCGGTTATAGTGACGAATCATTTAATCAGGTGTTATGCCCTGAGTTGACACCCTACTTTATGACATATGATTTCTGTGATACAATGATTTGTCTAGACAAACTCTAGTTCTGTTACTCTTAGGGCAACTCAAGTTGTATGAACTCAGATGATGGCGACATCGGATATGTGGTAATCAATCTCGTGAATCCATAATCTGAGTTTGTACAACTAGTTTTGTTCATACTTATATTTATCGCATGCTTAATGTATTTATCGCATGTTTATTTGTACTTAAGCTCTCGACACCGTTTTCCATGCATGTTTTCCGATTCAGACTTATCGATATACATATATTTACTTGATTTCAGATTTACTGTCGTTCCTTTAATTTTCTTTATGTTACTTATCATTGTCTGTACATATATGCCTGAACCACATCACTTGATCATGTACACGTGTGATTGCCTGAGCACGCAAACTGGCTTTATCATACGTACTCGCTGTTCTGACAACCCTGGATCCTCATGTCTAGATCCTAGAGTCTGGACCGTGGTGGCCTTACTATAGCTGATCAGAGTGCGCAGCAGAAGCGTGGATTAGCAGTTGCCTGTCCAGAGCCTCTTTCTTCCAGCCTCCCCTTGATTGGCTTGCGAGATTCTTATCTTGCTACTGTGAGTACTTTCCCGTCTTTTATATTGTACATCATGTTTTTGCACTTCTTGGTGATCTTATATTCTTGAGATATTGTATCTTGTTCTGTGATAACTGTGTACTTGTGTTATTATTGCTGGAATGTATATCACCACTGTGCTTCCGTACTCTAATTCTTACCTGTACTGATACTTAGCGTATATATGTGAGGGTATTTCAGCCCTGCATATATACGTCGCAGTAACATCTCCGTATCCGTGGGATGGGGGCGTTACATAAAGGCGCCCCTTAATCAGGTCAATAAGGGCATTGTCAAGTGCTTCTTTGCCAGAAGAAAGGATACATGAAGAAGAGTTGTCCCAAATTTAAGCCTTGGCTTAAAAAGAAAGGTAATCTCATCTCTTTAGTATATTACGAATCTAATATGACTCATTTTCTCAGAACACTTGGTGGATTGATTCTGGTACTACAATTAATATTGCCAATACCATGCAGGGCTTTTCAAACCAAAGAAAACCAACGAAAAGTGAACGCTCTATCTATTCAAGAAACCGGATAAGTTCACATGCAGAAGCAGTTGATACCTCCAGACTTGTTTTTAGATCTGGCTTTGTATTAGACCTTGAAAGAACCTTTTATGTTCCATCTTTTTCTAAAACCTTATTTCAGTTTCAAGACTTGTAATCCATGGTTTTAGTTTTAATTTCGTTGGCACTTCCCTTCATTTGTCAAAAGATAATGTTATTATTGGTGATGGTATTTTAGATGATGGGTTATTCAAACTTTATTTAAATCCTTCCCTTTATTATAGCCTTACGACTATGCATGGTAATATTGGTATTAAGTGTAGTGTTATAAATGAGAGATCTTCCATATTGTGGCACAAGAGATTGGGTCATATCTCCATTGAAAGAGTTAAAAGATTGGTAAATGATGGAGTTATTGAGAGTCTTGATTTTACTTATTTTGATACTTGTGTGGATTGTATAAAAAGAAAGCAGACCAACAAAATCAAAAAGAGTGCCAGGAGGAGTTTTGATATTTTAGGGATCGTATACACTAACATTAGCGGTTCCTATGAAATGTGCTTGAATAGTCAGAGATATTTTATCACTTTTATCGATGACTGCTCATGATATATGTATCTCTTTCTACTTTATGACAAGAATGAAGCACTAGATGCTTTTAAATCTATAAAGAGGAGATAGAGAAACAATTGGGTTAATAAATTAAGATTGTGAGATCAGATAAAGGTGAAGAATATTATGGTAGGTACACTGAAAAAGGACAACTATCGGGTCTATTTTCGAGATTTTTACAGGAACATGGCATTGTTTCTCAATACACAATGTCAGGCTCACCATCACAAAATGGTGTGGCTGAAAGACGAAATCGGACCTTACAAGATATGGTGAGGAGTATGATTAGTAACACCAACCTCCCATTATCCTTGTGGAATGAAGTCCTAAAAACTGCGACATATGTACTAAATAGGATTCCAACTAAGATAATTTTCAAAACGCATTTTGAGTTATAGAAAGGTTGGAAACTATTCTAAGGCATGTACATGTATGGGGTTATCCAGCTGAAGTTAGAGTTTATAATCCACAAGAGAAGAAGTTGGACCAGAACAGTCAGTGGATATTTCATTGGCTATGCAAAAAAATCTAAGGGATACAGATTTTATCGTCCTTCTCGTGCAACGAGAATTGTGGAGTCTCAGAATGCAAAGTTTCTAGAGAATGATGTGATTAGTGGAGTGATCATCCTTGAAACTTAGTATTTGAGGAAAATCACATTTCTGAACTCGCTTCTGAATCTTCAGATAGACTGATTTTTTTTCAAGATAGTCATCAGGATTTGACAATCTAAGAACAATCAGTTATAAAAGAATCACACCATCATGAGGATATTCCTATAAATCCAATTATTCAACCTCTTCAACAAGAGAATGTTGATGTAACATTAAGAAGATCTAATAGGATAAGAAAACCTGCAATTTCTTCTGATTACATTGTGTACCTGTAAGATTCTAAATTGACATTGGTGTTGAAGATGACCCTGCTACGTTTTCACAGGCCATAAGTGAAAGTAAATCCACATTATGATATAGCACTATGAAAGATGAGATGGATTCAAAGACTAATAATCAAGTCTGGGATTTTATTGAATTGCCTAAAGGAGCAAAGGCTATTGGTTATAAATGGGTCTTTAAAACTAAAAGAGACTCCTCGGGCAATGTTAAAAAATATAAAGCAAGACTTGCAGTCAAAGGATTCACTCAATAAGAAGGAATTAATTATTATAAAATCTTCTCTCCTGTTTCAAAAAAGGATTCATTTAGAATAATCATGGCATTAGTGGCTCATTTTGATATGGAGTTACATCAAATGGATGTGAAAACAGCTTTCCTTAATGGAGATCTAGAGGAAGAAGTTTACATGAAATAACCAGAAGGATTCATCTCAAATGGGAATAATCTCATAGTTTGCAAGCTTAAGAAATCTAGGACTAAAACAAGCCTCCCGCCAATGGCACTTAAAGTTTCATAATATTATTTCTATATTTGGTTTCATGGAGAATGTTATGGATTAGTGTATATGCCATAAGGTCAGTGGGAGCAAAATATTTTTCTTAGTTCTATATGTGGATGTAACGCCCCGATTCCACGAATACGGGGACGTCACTGCGACGTATATACATAGGTCAGAAATTGCCCCCACGTACATACGCTAAGCATAAAGTACAACACAGATCAGAGTACACGACACAGCGTGGTAATCATACATATGCCAACATAAAAGTACAAGTACAAGTCATCACAAGATATGATAAAATATTACACATTCCATGTATCTTTTATCACCACCAAGTCCAAAGCAAAAGGTACAATATAAACACAAAAAAGCTCACGAGTAGGATGAAGATCCCGTGAGTCAAAAGGAGAGATCCGGCACAGGGACTGGAGCTAATCTGCCTGCTCACTAAAGAAAGCTCGATCGTCCGTGGATGGCTCCACTTCGATCCAAGCCTCGGAACCTGAACATACAAATCCAAGGGAGTCAGGACCTCCCGAAAATGAACAGGTTATAGCCAAGTGGCTAAGAGATATGAATAATACGGATGGGACAGCATAATGAATATAAATCAACAAGTAAAGAAAGCGTAGAGAACTAAGTCAGAAAGGAATGGATGCATAGTTAAAGCCTACTATTATTATTATTACTTGTCTTACTGTGATATCTAGCTATGTGACCCAGCGTCCCAGCGCACATAGATCCATATCCTAGTAATACAAGGTTGTTATTGGAAACAGCGGGGGTATCGACGAACTATGTTTACAGTGGACCCCGTACATGCCCGGGATAACGGTCCAGGATTGTTCCGTTGCTTGGTGACGGAAGCCAGCCGCTAGGCTATTCAGGAGGGACTTATGTATGCCCTTATCATGATAGTACTCAGGAAAAGGGAGCAAGCACTCCCCTCGGTCTCCTGGAGGCCCTCAGGTTAGACCGGAACATAATTGTACAATATACCTAATGCCACTGTAAACACGAACACATATCGATATCCGCATGTTTCCCCCTGACCCAATGTAAGTTGGTCCATTTTATACAAAAGTTGAATGCATCATGCTTGGTTCAAGAGATGGCATGATAAGTGGTGATATTCACTATTTAACATGTCATGAAACGAGAATATGCAATAACAAGTCATGAAGTTACAAGAGATAACATCCATCCAGCAATAGGTCAAGTAGTACCAGTTATGAAGCATAAACAAGCATAATATAATACACATATATCAGGGTAGATCCAAATTTAGAAAAGAAACCAACTATAATAAACAGCTTAAATTAGTCGACACTAGGTGGAAGGTGTAGTCGACTGGTAGGGGTCATAAGTCGACTAACAGTCTGGATTAGTCGACTAAAACTGGGTTCCAGAGAGTTGATATTCTGTTCAGGGAAAGTTAGTCGACTAGGTAAAAAGGATAGTCGACTAACAGACACGCAAGTCGACTAACAGTCAAGCTAAGTCGACTAGAACTGGGATACAGAGAGTTGGGTTTCTGATTCAAGAAGGGTTAGTCGACTAGGGTAGAAACAGGAGTCGACTAACAGTGATTTCCCGAGAGTTGAGATTTATTTCCAGAAAAGGTTAGTCGACTAATAATCTGGGCAAGTCGACTAAAACTGTGTTTTCAGAAAAAGGTTGAGTTTCAACTAAGGGTTCTAGTCGACTAGCTCCTAGGTTAAGTCGACTAATCGTGGTCTGGGGACAGTCTACAGAACAGAATTTGGTGGTTGTTCTTGATGGTTAAAAATACAATTTTGGAGGCACCATTGCACAATATGGAAGCATGGACATACTAAGGATGGTATGAGTCTTGGTGAGTAAAAATACTCACTAGGATTGGTTATTTTGGAGCTTTACGAGTTCGGTAGGATCGTTGTCGACGAAAATCACCCAAGTGGTCTCCGACGGCGAAGGAAGCTACGATCCAAGCTCCAAGGTGGTTGCTTGAGGTGGAGATGATGTCCTGGTGGAGCTCTTGGAGTTAGGGTTGAGGTTGAGAAGAAGGAGGAACTTTGGGAGAAGGCTATTCTTGTTGAAGGAAGAAGAAAAGGATGGAAATGTAAAGGAACTAGTTTATATAGGGTTGGGATTTTGCAAAGGAAGTGGAATTAAGATAGAAGGGAGGGGGGTTTTTGCAAGAAAGGAGAGGGTGAGGTGTCCCTCACCTGGCCACTTGGCCGGCCATGGGAAGAGAGAGAATGAGTGGTAATTAAAAAGGAATTAAGTGGAAGTGAGTGGGATTCTTTGGAAATTTGGAGAAAGGGAATTTTGGAAAATTGGGAAAATCATGTGGTTTGTGAAGGAAGTAAAGAAAATAAAGAAGAGGAAAAAGAAAGGAATTATAAAAGGAAAATATTTTCTTTGGTTTGAAAAATTAAGAATGTTGAAAAGACAAGTTTCTAGGTTTAAGTCGAAGATGCGGAAAATATTTCGGAAAATGCCGAAATCGTCCGAAATTCAAGTATCTCGGAACGACCCGAAAATTTTACCAAAATCAATAATAATATTTTAAGGCTCATGGTGAAATTCGTTTGAAGAAATAGTTTATAGTTTTAAAACTAAAAATCCCGGAATCAGTTATCTACCGACTCCGTTGGAATTTTCATAAATTCATAAAATTCTCAGAAAAAAGTATTTAGATAGAAAATATGATTCTAAGAAATAAAGTCTAAAGGACCTTCTAGAAATTCCTAGTAGTTTGTGAATTAAAAATCCGAGAATCGATCAGCGGCACTGGTCGACACCGGTTTTGAAAATATTTAATTAAATTCAGGAAAATTCCAAAAATCATAGAAAATATATAATATTGAAAATGACTTTTAAAACTGAAATCGGTCAAATACAGGAAGTAAACCGAAAAATACGATCAAAAAACTGAACACGCAACTAAGTACGTATTCCGGGAACGGGGTATTACAATCCATCCACCTTACAAAAATTTCGTCCTCGAAATTTCATAAGGTGAAAGGTAACAGCAAAGAAGGATAACAGATAGATAAGGATGATAAGAAAGATAACAGTAGAAAGGAATAGAAGGAAGGAGTTTTACCAAATCAAGAAGTGAAGAGTTGAGGGTAACGCTCACGGACAACATCCTCTCGTTCCATGTGGCTTCTCCAGGGGCATGCCTATTCCAAGACACCAACACTAATGGTATAGCCTTGCTCTTCAATGTCTTGACACTCCTGTCTAAAATGGCCATCGGCTGCTCTTGATATGACAAATCCGTCGTAGTTCCAGTTCGGAGTGGTCCAGGATATGACTATCATCCTTCACATACTTCCTCAGCTGTGACACGTGGAATACATTGTGAACTCCGTCCAACGATGGCGGTAATGCCAATCGATAAGACACATCTCCCACACGGTCTAAATCTCGAATGGGCCGATATATCTCGGACTAAGTTTTCCACGCGTACCGAACCGGATTACTCCTTTGGTAGGTGATATCTTCAAAAACACATGATCTCCTGTCTGGAATTCCAATGGCCTTCTCAGTGTGTCTGCCCAACTCTTCTGCCGACTCTGTGCTGCCCTGAGGTGATCTCTGATAATCCTGACTTTATCTGTCGTCTGAATCAGGATCTCCGGCCCCAAAAGTCTCCTCTCACCGACTTCATCCCAACAAATCGGTGACCGACACTTCCTTCCATACAATGCTTCAAAAGGTGCCATCTTGATACTTGCCTGATAACTGTTATTATAAGAAAACTCCGCCAAGTGAAGATGGTCTTCCCATGATCCCTGGAATTCAATCATGCAGGCCCGCAACATATCTTCAAGAATCTGGATAGTCCTCTCTGATTGTCCGTCTGTCTGAGGATGATATGATGTACTGAATTTCAGACGAGTCCCTAGACTTTCTTGGAGGCTTTCCCAGAAATGAGATCTGAATCTGGTGTCTCTGTCTGATACAATACTAACTGGAACTCCATGCAGACGAACTATCTCCTTCATGTACTTGTCCGCCAGAACCTCTGTTGACTGACCTACCCTGAATGGTATGAAGTGAGCTGATTTGGTGAGGCGATCGATGATTACCCACACCGCATTATTACCTTTAGGACTGCGAGGCAATGCCGTGACAAAATCCATGGTGATGTGCTCCCACTTCCACTCAGGTATCGGTAAAGGTTGTAGAAGTCCAGCTGTCCTCTGATGCTCAATCTTTATCTGCTGACAAACCAAGCACTTGGCAACAAACTGGGCTATCTCCCTCTTCATAGCATTCCACCAAAACTGCTTCTTCATATCCTGATACATCTTGTTTCCCCCTGGGTGTATGGAATATACTGAACTGTGAGCTTCTGCCAAAATCTTCTGCCGAACTTCTCCTTGGGGAACACAAATCCTGCTACCAAAATATAATGCACCATCTGGATGAATACAGATATCAGTCCTCAATCCAGCCTCTACCTGGGCTCGGAATGACTGTAATCTGGGATCTTCCTTTGAGCTTCCTTGACCTCCTCTATCAATGTTGACTGAATCTGCAAAGTCATGAGCCGTCCTGCCTTATCAACTCCTTGCACCAACATTAAGTCCAATCTGATGATGTCTTGAATCAACTCCTTCTGCTGAGTAAGTTGGACAAGCACTCTATACTCTGGCTTCCTGCTCAGTGCATCTAGGACTGTATTGACCTTGCCTGGATGATATTGCAAGTCAATATCATAGTCCGCCATAAGCTCCAGCCACCGCCTCTGTCTCATGTTCAACTCCTTCTGTGAGAAAATATACTTGAGGCTCTTGTGATCCGTGTATATCAACACCTTATCTCCCAGAAGATAATGCCTCCAGATCTTCAAAGCAAATATGACAGCTGCTAGCTCCAAGTCATGAGTTGGGTAATTCCACTCATGAGGCTTCAGTTGCCTAGATGCATAAGCTATACATGATCATGTTGCATAAGTACACATCCCAGGCCTTTTCCTGATGCATCACTGAAGATGACCATCCCTCCTCTTCCGAGGGAGTCCTCAAGATTGGAGCTGAAATGAGCCTCTGCTTCAATTGCTCAAAAGCTGCAGTACATTCCTCTGTCCATATGTACCTTTCTCCTTTCCTGGTGAGCTTGGTCAACGGGGCTGCAATCCTAGAGAAGTCTTGGACAAAGCGTCTGTAATATCCGGCTAGTCCAAGAAAACTCTTAATCTCAGTCACCGTCTTTGGAATCGGCCAGTCCCTCACTGCCTGGACTTTGCTAGGATCAACTGAAATCCCTTCTGCTGAAACTATGTGTCCAAGGAAGGCTATACTGTCTAACCAAAAGTCACACTTGCTCCTCTTCACATGAAGCTGCTCCTGCTGTAGAGTCTGCAATACAATCCTCAAATGTTCTGCATGCTCCTTGTTGTCCTTTGAATAGATCAAGATATCATCTATAAAAACAACAACAAACTGATCCAAGTAGGGCGAGAACACTCGGTTCATCAAATCCATGAAAACTGCAGGGGCATTGGTGACTCCGAAAGGCATAACTAGAAATTCATAGTGGCCATAACGGGTCCTGAATGCCGTCTTCGGATATCCTCTGACTTCATCCTTAGCTGATGGTAACCCGACTGCAAATCCAATTTAGAGAATACCCGGGCTCCATGAAGCTGATCAAATAAATCATCAATCCTTGGTAAGGGATACTTGTTCTTGATGGTAACCTTGTTCAATTCTCTATAATCAATACAAAGTCTTTTACCACCATCCTTCTTGTTTGCCAATAATACTAGAGCTCCCCATGGTGAAGTACTTGGTCGAATCAATCCCTTATCAGAGTATTCCTGCAGCTGCTTCTTCAGAATCTCTAACTCCGCAGGTGCCATCCTGTACGGAGCCTTGGATATAGGAGCCACTCCAGGCACAGTCTCAATAGAGAACTCAATCATCCTTTCAGTGGCAGTCCTGAGATCTCAGCAAAGACTCCTGGAAATTCATCCCACACCGGTACTCCCTTCTGAACCTCCGAAGTAGCCACCGAGTCTTCCTCTTAGTAGACTTCACTTCTCCACTGAATTGGAATTCCGGTTGACGAGGGATCCTGAAAATAATCTTCTTCTCCCTACAGTCAATAACTGCATAACTGACTGAGCCAGGTCATGCCTAAGATTACGTCGTACCCCTTGGTGTCTAGTACGAGCAATCTATGGCCAAGGTCTTATCACAAAGTTCTACTGGACAGTCAGCACAAACTCTAGAAGACATGCTACTCCATTCCCCTGTACTAATCTCCCATTTGTGGTCTAAAGATCTAACAGGTATGGAATGCAATGCCACAAAATGATCTGAGATAAAACAATGTGAAGCACCTGAATCGAAGAGGGCTAAAACAGGTTTAGAATGCACCCTGATATTACCTGTTATCACCTCCTCAGAAGTCTCAGCCTCTACTTCTGTCAAATTGAAGGCTTGCCCCCTCCCACGCCCTGCAGCAGTCCTAGCTCCCCTCTGGACCGGGCGAATAGCTTGCTGTGGAGGAGGGGAGGAACTCTCCTGATCATCGGTCCCTGATTCCTCTGCCCCGGTGGCCCTGGAAGTGCTCTCTGTCCATTCGGTCCCTGAAGTGCTGGCAAAGCTTGGCCGGCTATCCCCATCCTTCTGTGTGGACAGGCTTCTATGGAATGATCTCGGGAACCACACACCAAGCATAGCCCATTTGCCCTACGGCAATTCTGTCGAATGTGGCCTGGCTTCTGGCAATAACTGCAGAAGGATAATGGTTGGGCCCGTCTGGTAAGGAGCCGGTCTGAATGGTTGCCTCATAGCCTGAACCTTCGCTGCTCTGTAAGGGCCCCTCTCTCCCCATAGGTGGAAATGGCCTCTTCATGGCCTGGTTCCTCATCTGGCTTCTCTTGCTTCTTCTCTAGTCCACGCTCCACCTCTCGAGCTATGGTGAGAACTTCAGAATAAGTCTTCAGCTGCTGGGCATCAAGAAGACCTGAATGTCCATCTGCAAGCCCTGCTGAAATCTGCTAGCCCGCTTCTCCTCATCAGTTACCATGTACGGAGCAAAGCGGCTAAGCCTGAGAAATTCCGCGGCATACTCATCCACGGATCTATTCCCTTGCTGAAGTCTGATGAACTGCTCTTCCATGTCCTTCTGAGCAGTGGCGGGGAAGAATCTGTTGTAGAAACTCTTGGAGAATGTGTCCCAGGTGACAGGCTTCTCCAATCTGGCCTCCTCAGCTAGCCACCAAGTTCTGGCTATATCCTTCAATTGAATCTTAACAACCTCCACTTGATTCTCCTTTGGAACTCGAGCTGCATTCAATAAGTCTGTGGTGTCTGTCAGCCATTGCTCAGCATCCAGGGGTTTCTCTTCACCCGTGAATATGGCTGGTTGTAGCCGTCTGAAGTCTGAAACATTTCCTGGCCTCTGTTCCTTTGGAGCTGCCAATTCTTGCCGGAGGAGTTCCGTCTGCTGCTGCTGGTTCTCTCCATCATCGTCTGAATGACTCTCAGAATGTCCACATTCTCTCCCGTGGGTCCATTTGATGTTTGCCCAGAGTTGCTACGACCCGACCTTCTCTCCATACCGAATTGGGATAAGACAACTGGAATTGGAAAAATGGAAGGAGTTTAGGACACAAGGGAAGGAATCAAGAAGGGATCAAGAAGGACTATATAACTTTGTACATTGTAGTTGGCAATAGCAAATTTCATTAATTTGCTACTTGATTGTACCATAGGTGTGAGAGCCTAGGCTCTGATACCAACCTGTACGCCCCGATTCCACGAATACGGGACGTCACTGCGACGTATATACATAGGTCAGAAATTGCCCCACGTACATACGCTAAGCATAAAAGTACAACACAGATCAGAGTACACGACACAGCGTGGTAATCATACATATGCCAACATAAAAGTACAAGTACAAGTCATCACAAGATATGATAAAATATTACACATTCCATGTATCTTTTATCACCACCAAGTCCAAAAGCAAAGGTACAATATACACAAAAAAGCTCACGAGTAGGATGAAGATCCCGTGAGTCAAAAGGAGAGATCCGGCACAGGGACTGGAGCTAATCTGCCTGCTCACTAAAGAAAGCTCGATCGTCCGTGGATGGCTCCACTTCGATCCAAGCCTCGGAACCTGAACATACAAATCCAAGGGAGTCAGGACCTCCCGAAAATGAACAGGTTATAGCCAAGTGGCTAAGAGATATGAAATAATACGGATGGGACAGCATAATGAATATAATCAACAAGTAAGAAAGCGTAGAACTAAGTCAGAAAGGAATGGATGCATAGTTAAAGCCTACTATTATTATTATTACTTGTCTTACTGTGATATCTAGCTATGTGACCCAGCGTCCCAGCGCACATAGATCCATATCCTAGTAATACAAGGTTGTTATTGGAAACAGCGGGGGTATCGACGAACTATGTTTACAGTGGACCCCGTACATGCCGGGATAACGGTCCAGGATTGTTCCGTTGCTTGGTGACGGAAGCCAGCCGCTAGGCTATTCAAGAGGGACTTATGTATGCCCTTATCATGATAGTACTCAGGAAAAGGAGCGAGCACTCCCCTCGGTCTCCTGGAGGCCCTCAGGTTAGACCGGAACATAATTGTACAATATACCTAATGCCACTGTAAACACGAACACATATCGATATCCGCATGTTTCCCCCTTGACCCAATGTAAGTTGGTCCATTTTATACAAAAGTTGAATGCATCATGCTTGGTTCAAGAGATGGCATGATAAGTGGTGATATTCACTATTTAACATGTCATGAAACGAGAATATGCAATAACAAGTCATGAAGTTACAAGAGATAACATCCATCCAGCAATAGGTCAAGTAGTACCAGTTATGAAGCATAAACAAGCATAATATAATACACATATATCAAGGGTAAGATCCAAATTTAGAAAAGAAACCAACTATAATAAACAGCTTAAATTAGTCGACTAGGTGGAAGGTGTAGTCGACTGGTAGGGGTCATAAGTCGACTAACAGTCTGGATTAGTCGACTAAAACTGGGTTCCAGAGAGTTGATATTCTGTTTCAGGGAAATTTAGTCGACTAGGTAAAAAGGTAGTCGACTAACAGACACGCAAGTCGACTAACAGTCAAGCTAAGTCGACTAGAACTGGGATACAGAGAGTTGGGTTTCTGATTCAAGAAGGGTTAGTCGACTAGGGTAGAAACAGGAGTCGACTAACAGTGATTTCCCGAGAGTTGAGATTTATTTCCATAAAAGGTTAGTCGACTAATAATCTGGGCAAGTCGACTAAAACTGTGTTTTCAGAAAAAGGTTGAGTTTCAACTAAGGGTTCTAGTCGACTAGCTCCTAGGTTAAGTCGACTAATCGTGGTCTGGGGACAGTCTACAGAACAGAATTTGGTGGTTGTTCTTGATGGTTAAAAATACAATTTTGGAGGCACCATTGCACAAGATATGGAAGCATGGACATACTAAGGATGGTATGAGTCTTGGTGAGTAAAAATACTCACTAGGATTGGTTATTTTGGAGCTTTACGAGTTCGGTAGGATCGTTGTCGACGAAAATCACCCAAGTGGTCTCCGACGGCGAAGGAAGCTACGATCCAAGCTCCAAGGTGGTTGCTTGAGGTGGAGATGATGTCCTGGTGGAGCTCTTGGAGTTAGGGTTGAGGTTGAGAAGAAGGAGGAACTTTGGGAGAAGGCTATTCTTGTTGAAGGGAAGAAGAAAAGGATGGAAATGTAAAGGAACTAGTTTATATAGGGTTGGGATTTTGCAAAGGAAGTGGAATTAAGATAGAAGGGAGGGGGTTTTTGCAAGAAAGGAGAGGGTGAGGTGTCCCTCACCTGGCCACTTGGCCGGCCATGGGAGAGAGAGAATGAGTGGTAATTAAAAAGGAATTAAGTGGAAGTGAGTGGGATTCTTTGGAAATTTGGAGAAAGGGAATTTTGGAAAATTGGGAAAATCATGTGGTTTGTGAAGGAAGTAAAGGAAAATAAAGAAGAGGAAAAAGAAAGGAATTATAAAAAGGAAATATTTTCTTTGGTTTGAAAATTAAGAATGTTGAAAAGACAAGTTTCTAGGTTTAAGTCGAAGATGCGGAAAATATTTCGGAAATGCCGAAATCGTCCGAAATTCAAGTATCTCGGAACGACCCGAAAATTTTACCAAAAATCAATAATAATATTTTAAGGCTCATGGTGAAATTCGTTTGAAGAATAGTTTATAGTTTTAAAACTAAAAATCCCGGAATCAGTTATCTACCGACTCCGTTGGAATTTTCATAAATTCATAAAATTCTCAGAAAAAGTATTTAGATAGAAAATATGATTCTAAGAAATAAAGTCTAAGGACCTTCTAGAAATTCCTAGTAGTTTTGTGAATTAAAAATCCGAGAATCGATCAGCGGCACTGGTCGACACCGGTTTTGAAAATATTTAATTAAATTCAGGAAAATTCTAAAAAATCATAGAAAATATATAATATTGGAAAATGACTTTTAAAACTGAAATCGGTCAAATACAGGAAGTAAACCGAAAAATACGATCGAAAAACTAACACAGCAACTAAGTACGTATTCCAGGAACGGGGTATTACAGTGGATGATATTTCGCTTGCTTCAAAAGATTTGGGCTTGCTTCATGAAGCGAAGCGATTTCTCTTGCAACAGTTTAGCATGAAAGATACGGGTGAAACCTCTTATGTTATTATTAGTAAAGATTGAAAGAGACAAATCTCAAGAGATATTGTCTCAAGGAACCTATATCAATAAATTTTTGAATAATTCGTACGAAAGATTTCACTCACTTGGTCTAGCACTGATTGTTAAAGTGACAATTTAGTTTGAACCAATGCCCAAATAATGATTTGAAAAAGAGAAAGATGAAGATATTTATTATGCTTCTGCAGTTAGGAGGTTAATGTATGCTCAGGTCTATACAAGACCTGGCATTGCTTATGCAGTAGGAATGTTGGACAGATTTCTAGGTAATCCAAGTTTTGGAACACTGGAGAGCTGCAAAGAAAGTCATTTGATACTTTCAAGGGACTAAGGACTACAAGCTTACATACAAGCATCTGATCATTTAGAAGTGATTGGATATTCTGATTCTGACTTTGTAGGATGTTTCGACTCTAGAAAGTCTACATCAGGATATGTCTTCTTATTAGCTGAAGAGGTATATCTTGGAGAAGTATAAAGCAATCATAGTTGCTATTTCAACCACAGAAGCAGAGTTTTGTATGATGCTTTGAAAGCGACATCACAGACTATTTGGTTAAGGAGTTTTATTTTCAGGGCTTCAGATTGTTGACTCAATCTCTAAGCCATTGAAGATCTACTGTGATAACTCCGCTACAGTATTTTTGGCCAAAAATAATAGAAGTGGAAGTCGCAGTGACACATTGACATAAAGTATTTAGAACTTCGAGAAT